>JACXGI010016567.1:0-15685 GCA_016801175.1 Esox masquinongy
GGTGTTTTGAGTTAATTAGCTGATTAGAGTGTGGCACCAGGTGTCTTCAATATTGAACCTTTTCACAATATTCTAATTTTCTGAGATACTGAATTTGGGGTTTTCATTAGTTGTCAGTTATAATCATCAAAATTAAAAGGAATAAACATTTGAAATATATCAGTCTGTGTGGAATGAATGTATACATTATACAGGTTTCCCTTTCTGAATGGCATTACTGAAATAAATCAACTTTTTGATGATATTCTAATTACATGACCAGCACCTGTATTCCTGTCCCACCCATTGAAAACGCTGCATCATGGACGAATGAAGTTGAAATGAGGAGTTATCTATACAATATCTCCTCATCATAGCTAACGTTAGCTAAGCTGGATTAGTCTTATCAAGGTAATTGACCATCGCTAACAACCACCTTGCTGTTGGCAATATTGTATGTAATTTCCAGTAAAGAAACATCTAAATTCCCAGTCGCTCATTAGCAGCTGATCCGACAGTAGGTTTCAGATAAGGTGTCACAACTTTTGACTGCTGCAGGACTTGGGATCTATGGCAGATGGACATTGGACTGTAAAAACTGATCTCGAGTCAGCAGGGCCAACTTGTCCTAACCATGACTTAACGAGATGTTTTTCCTGCCTGCCAGGTAAAGGAGCAGTTAAAGGGACCACAAGAAGCGGACAATCATGGATGAACTGTATGATTGTTACAGTTTCGATTTTAAATGGTAGGTCATGTTCAGGTGTTAAAAAGCTACATAATGTGAATTATCCGAAAACTGATTAAATTACTGTACATGGTAACGCTGATGTCAAAAACACAATGTATTTAAACTATTTTACAATTTTAAGACACCAATGACAAGAGAGAAAATTACGAGAAGACAAAAGAATTTAGAATTTGTTTGTCCTGTCAAGTTAATACTGGTAAATGTATAAATTGAAAAGAGTATATAGTGTTTTTAATTATAAAAGATTTGTGAATGATTGGGCTGTCTTTATAGCTGCCAACATTGATGAGGCCTTGCTCCACACTCAGTCATGAAGATTTGAGAGATCTTTTACCGGGGCCGGAACACTTTCTCAGGAGGGAACAAGTGTGGGCTCTTATTAGCCAAGAGGTAACTAGTTACCTACTTTGCTCTGAAAACATCTAGCACAAGACATGTTGTTTCTAATTGTGTCTGTTGTGTAACTCTTGTAAATTATTTTTTTATCTGCTTTTTTAAGATGAGAATCTCACCTTAACAGACAAAGCTGGCCCTGATGAAACAGAAATGGTGTCTTCATATAGGGGAATGCCTTCCATCTGTCCCCATGCATCCACTCCTTTGGTGAAGAAAAGCCCAAAGAAGGCCCTACAGCTTCCCAGTCCTCCAGAATATGTGGTCTATACAGATAGTGAGTTGGAGCAAGCTCATAAGCAGTACTTTGAGATGGCCTTCACTGGCAGAGAGGGGGAATGTATCATGTCCAGCATGATTTCCATTGTGAGAGCAAGTCGGCAAAGAGAGGAGGTCCAGTACCCTTTCAAGAATGAAGTCACTGCAATGGCTAGAAGACTAGTAGTGTATTATCCCGTGCTACAGGATAAACACCAAACTATGAAACATGTAAGTGATTAAAATTTGTGGTATATTGTTTTTTTCCATGTATTTTTACTGACATTGTTTATCTGTAACAAAAAAAGTTAAAAGTACTCTTTTTTTTTTTTTTGTTCTCTAAATGAGTGAAATTGTATTTACCACAGATGATCATTTATAATTATATTCAGAAGAGGCTGCAGAATGTGAAGTCCCCACAAAAGAGGCAGGGGCCCACACCAGAGAGGGGCCATCCAAACAAAGGCAAAAACAAGGCGTCGCATTAACTTCTCAACAAGTGACAAGGGAGAAGATTATGATGCAGACTCAAGTGGTGGATCAACAGGTATTTTGCATCAAACATCTGGGAGTAGTTCTGATGATGACCACAGTTCACGTAAGTGGAAACATGTAATTTTTGGGGGGTGGGGGGGTCTGCTATACCCACAGCCATAGCAGACTGTTTTTTAAGACAGTCAAATTTGGTTTAATGTTTCACTGCCTGGCTAAAACCCATAGTATCATTCAGATTGACATGTCCGATATCCATTACTGATTTGTGTTCTGTATTTTAGCAGACATTTATAGTGTGACAACACAAGCCAGACATTACAAGACTCTGCAAGAGATGTACAAGAAACCAAAACCCAACCAAGATGCTGTCTCACAAATCCTGGACCTTGAGTTTCAGGCAAGAAGAGCCTTCATCGACAGTAATGCCCTGAAAACAGAGGACAGGTCAACAAAGATCCTCGATGCATATCCATGTTTCAAGGATCTTCGTAATGTAAGAAATTTAGGCCTACTCTTTATTTTGGCTTATCCACAAAGCAAGCATTGTTGCAGGCTCTAACACTTACTTGCATTATAGGTGATGGGTGAGCTGCAGCGGGTCCTGGATAAGGGCAACAGCAAATTCATAGATGGAAGTAAAGAAGAGATGGGAAGACTTCTGCGCCAAGGTGCAGTTTTATTGAGTTTGGAAGAAAGTGATGAAGCCACCCATGTGGCTTGTTTTGCTGTCTTTAATACACAGTGTAGCCAGACACTGGTGTGAATATGATTGTGTATGTTGCCATGTAATGCTGATTAAATAAACCCAGAATGATAATACTCTTCATGGTGACAAATAAAGAATTTTTGGTGAACTCAACATAAACCTGATAATAGTCATGTTTAAGAAGGGTAACTTTGAACTAAAAGTTGATTTGTTCTGTTTTAGTGGAATACGCCATAGCGCTGTTCGGGGCAGTCCCCACACTATTTCCCTCACCAAGTGCGCCGCCTAGGAAGCTGGGACATGCCAGTGTGGCATTGCTTTATGTCCTTCAAGTGAGGTTGTTCATATTTTGTCTACATCTTTGTCTCCTAGTATGTCTGCAAGGGCTTTTACTTTGTCTTTTGTTAGTCTCTATTGGTGTGTAACTGATGTGGGTAGCACATGGAAAGGGACAACTCAAGGGATTTTCCACCATTAATTTGCTCCTGCAGAAGACAATATAATGGTGTCTAACAGTTTCCTTTGTAGGACTGGTAGTGTTTATGTTGTACCCTAAAAACATTTCTCAGGTTTTTCTTTTTTTTAGCCAACAGAAGATCCCACCATCTATGTCCAGAAGTGATCTTTCTCCAGACCTTTTTTGCTCTTCAATGGATCCTGCTGTCTTGTCGCAATTAGAACCACTTCCATCACCACATTTGCCAAGGAAGACCTCAGTGAAGGTCTGCTTTATCTGCTGGCTTACTACTACACCCTGCATCTTACATATCCAAAGTGTGTGGCAACCCTCCTCTCTGTTATTCAGAAAGAAATATTACAGGACACTATCCATGAGCGAGACACCACAGCCTCATACAAAAGAGCCATGGCAGAGTGGAACGATTTTTTTTGGGAAGTTGAGCTGTTCAGGGGTACTAGGGATAAGTATTGTAAAAAAAAATAAAAAAATAATTGGGTAACATCTGGCTTATGAGGGTGGGAGGGAGTCATGTCTCAAGAAAACAGGAATATTGAACATGTAAGTTTAAGTTCTTCCTTGCGTTTCAGTAGTTTTATATGTTAATGATATGTTATTAGGTTTACAAATACCAGTGGTAGGAGGAACACAAAAGTTTTTTTTTTTTTCTTTAACTGAGTGTCAGGGAATCTTATTCAATGTTCAATAATGATGACAGTAAATAATGTAACAACACTACATTATTTGCATTATAGTCATTATTATCTCCAGGTTACCTCTGTTTTGTATTGCAATTTGATGTTTTAAGTTATTGTTACTATTATGAGAAGCAACAAGTAATCTTTTTGTTTTTGCTAGAATTGAATAAATAATTGTTGACAATGTTCATTGTGTATGTGATTTCATTTAGTGTAAATGCTTTCTCATTTTAAGACAGAAAAGCTAATGATGACAACTCTTCAATTAAGAGGAATCATCTTTAGTAGCTCTAGTTTTAAGATCTTTAATTTGACTTAATGCAGTGCTTGGAATAAGTGTTTTACCATATATATCAAGAGATTTCTCACTTTTCTAAAGCCTAGATATTGTCTTATTTCAAGAAATCTTACCAAGCGTAATTATCTTACTGCACTGGCAGATAAATTCAATTGTTCCTAGTCTATATCTTCTCAAAGTATTTATTTCTTATATATATTTATATTTAAAAATAGTTAATTTTTGCAGTGTTTAAACATTAAGACAATTATGTTTTTTTGTCACTTTATAAAAGAGCTGTAGGTTGAATAGATAATATTAAGACAATTATGTTTTTTTGTCACTTTATAAAAGAGCTGTAGGTTGTAAGACGAAAACCAACGGATCGCAAGGTCTGTTATATCTTGCTTAACACATCAAATGAAATCACACAGACTCCGAGGTAAAGGTTGTAACGTAAATTTACTCCATGCATCTCTGTTAACCTTCACATTCTCTTTTTTTGGTTCACATGATGATGTTATACCAATACATGACAAGGTCTACAATGGCCACAGTGTGGCCAAATGCAACTTTTGATATCAAAAATGCGAAATATCGATCTCAAAAAATCATTTTTTGTCAGACCTACCCCCAGGGGGGGAGGATGTCATGGACTCGTCAGAGCTTACGCTGGACATTGATGCCATTGACTGGCCCTCAGGTTCCCCAGACCTGAATCCAATTGAGAACCTCTAGGACGTTATGTATCAGTGCATCTGACGCCGCCAAGCAGCACCACAGACTGTCCAGGAGCTCACTGATGCCCTGATCCAGGTCAGGGAGGAGATCCCCCAGGACACCATTCGCCGTCTCATCAGGAGCATGCCCAGACGTTGTCAGGAATGCATACAAGCACGTGGGGGCCATACACACTACTGAGTCACATTATGAGTGGCCGTGATGAAATTCACACAAGTTGGAACAGCCTGTGATTTAAATTGTTTACTTTGATTTTCGGTGTGAGTTTGAATCCAGCCCTCAATGGGTTGGTGATTTTGGTTTCCATTGACCGTTGTTACATAATTTTTTTCTCAGCAAATGTAGTAAAGATTTTGATCTTTAATATATTTTGTTCATCGAGACCTGATGTGTGATCTAAGTGTTCCCTTAATTTTTTTGAGCAGTGTATATTGAAAAATGAAGTTGCCACTATGACCAAAATGAAACTCCTTTTGGAAATATTAGTTTAGTTTCATTTACTAGTAATGTCACCCCCATTTTCCCAGTTTTTATAGGCGGTTCTAGGGTTAAATTAGATAAATGAAACTAACTATTGTACAATACAGTCCAAAAAAATGCTAAAGTTGGTTGTGTGAACCCAGTCTGTTCTAACATTGCTTTTATACAGACAGGGTTTGTAAGCAATCAACAAAAGTTGGGACACCTGTAGCAATTTTTAGCATCAGCTGTCAAGGCCTTATTTACTTCCATTGCTGCAGAACAGCTGTAAGTTGTTAACCCATTCTTTGTTCCATGAAAAAGGCCTTTTTGCCGGACCGCGTAATCGGAGCCGGCCTAGAAGAGCGAATGTCTCTTACTGAGTAAGTGCCTGACTGATTCATTACCTCTTGTAAAATAGCGTAGTGGTTAGAGACAGACTACAGAACAACAGGTACTGCGTTCGCCTCCCGTCACTAATAAAACATATTATGCCTCAGGATGTGTTCAGGATAGACAAAAGCTTCGCTAGCTACAACCTTCTGTAGCTATGTAATTGGAAGCCTAAAATAAAACAATTCTGGTGGATATTAGGATTTGTTCTGGACAAACACTTCGCTGGCTACACGATTCTCTCGTCTTTTCACTTGACGAAAAAGTCAGTTATCGTCACCTAGCAGCAGGATACTCAAATTTTCTTTATCACAATAAAAGCCATCATTGAAATGTATAAGGCAATATAGTTAACAATCTAGTCTTTGAAAAATAACAGACAAGAATAACATTGGAACGGACATTAAACATCAAATGTACAAACTAGATTGTTAACTATATTATCTTATATATTTCAATGATGGCTTTTATTTTAAAAAAGAAAATCTGAGTTACCGCTGCTGCTAGAGGAACGGTATTGAAGCCTCGAATGGCCATCACTATCGTCACCTATATTGATAGATACTGTATCAATGTCATTCACGAATGGCTAATTAGCTGTTAAAACGGCCAGTGGCAAAAGAGGATTTGTTCAGGATAGACAAAAACTTTGCTGACTACACGAATCTCTCGTCTTTTCACTTGACGAAAAAGTGTATTATCGTCACCTATATTGATACAGTAGTTATTGTATCAATGTCATTCACGAATGGCTAATAAAGCTGTTAAAACGGCCAGTGGCAAAAGCCATAAAGTTCATAGATGCTATTTGCGGCGGAGGAAAACTTAATAAGGAACGTTACTCAGTTTAACACATTGGTTAATGATGTCTAACGAAATATTCAAACTTGACGTGATGTTAATGCGTGACAAAATTATATAATATCAAGAGGAGTATACCAACACCCAGCAATTGTATGCCTTGGTGGTGTCTACAGCCTTTCATGTAGACAGCCGGGGTTTGAATCTCAGGGGGGCAATAACAATCAATGGTTTTTATTGCGGGTCGGCTGAACTAGGCTTGCCTGGTTTCTTGTTTATAACTCGGAAAGGCACATTCTTTTCAGTTTTTGATGACCTAAACTTTTTTTAACCTCTGGCAGTATACGGCATACCTTTGTAACATTTCAGGTTATTCACTGGACTTGAACTGCTTACATATCAATAAAACATGGAAAAATGTGGGTGTTCTACAACTTTTGACCAGTAGTGTATATCATGTCCACCAAGGTCATCTAAATTCCTTGTCACTTCACTCTTTGTTCCACCAAACTTGCTTTTGTAATGTCCAAGAGGAGATGACAACTGTGATTTGGAGAAAAGTGTTTGGAGGAGGTACCGTGATTAAGGGTAGGACCGTCAATTTGTGTAGACAGCCTTAGCGTGCGCTAGTGCTAATTGGAAGGGAAATGGTGTTGTGTTTGGGCTTACACACTATAGGTACCTGGTAAGTTTAATATCATAATGCAAAAACAATCTAACATTTCATCAGAACCCTTCAGGAAAACTCTCAGATTGTGTGATTCACACTGATTCCCACATACACTGACAGGCAAAACAAGTCCACACCTAGTTTTAAAGCCTGGAGTCGCCTTGGCCCAGGTGTGGTGACTGACGCAGGCACATGAGTGCTATGCAATTATCCAGAGGATAAAGAAAAAACTAACAATAACAAGTAAAATAATTTGCCTATTTTCTTTAATGATTGATCATTGCTTGCTGCAATGACTTGTGTGAATCAACATAATTATTCAGTGTACCTTAAGTACCTTAAGTAATTTTCACATCCCAGTCTCACGGGATTAAAGTTTCATGCAATTATTAAATAATTAATTGTGATTTACACCATTCAGCCATAACATTATGACCACCTGCCTAATATTGTGTAGGTCCCCTTTTGCCACCAAAACAGCCCTGACCCGTCGAGGCATGGACTTCACTAGACCTCTGATGGTGTGCTGTGGTATCTGGCACCAAGACGTTAGCAGCAGATCCTTCAAGTCCTGGAAGTTGCGAGGTGGGGCCTCCATGGATCGGACTTGTTTATCCAGCACATCCCACAGATGCTCGACTAGATTGAGATCTGGGGAATTTGGAGGCCAAGTCAACACCTTGAACTCGTTGTTGTGTTCCTCAAGCCATTCCTGACCCATTTTTGCGTTGTGGCAGGGAGCTTTATCCTGTTGAAAGAGGCCAATGCCATCAAGGAATACCGCTGCCATGAAAAGGTGCACATGGTCTGCAACAAGGCTTAGGTAGGTGGTACATATCAAAGTAACATCCACATGAATGGCAGGACCCAAGGTTTCCCAGTAGAACATTGCCCAAAGCATCACACTGCCTCCGACGACATCCCATATTGCATCCTGGTGCCATGTGTTCTCCAGGTAAGCGACGCACACACACCCGGCCATCCATGTGATGTAGAAGGAAACGTGATTTATCAGACCAGGCCACCTTCTTTCATTGCTTCGTGGTCCAGTTCTGATGCTTACATGCACATTGTAGGTGCTTTTTGCAGTGGACAGGACAGTCAGCATGTGCACCCTGATTGGTCTGTGGCTATGGAGCCCCATACGCAACAAACTGCGATGCATTGTGTGTTCTGACACCTTTTTATCAGTACCAGCATTAACTTGTTCAGCAATTTGTAGCTCGTCTGTTGGATCAGACCACACGGGCCAGCCTTCGCTCCCCACGTGCATCAATGAGCCTTGGCTGTCAATGACCCTGTCGCCGGTTCACCGCTTTTCCTTCCTTGGACCACTTTTGATAGGTACTGACCACTGCAGACCGGGAACACCCCACAAGGGCTGTGTTGCATTGTTTCCACATCTCGTCATGGTGAACTGGAGGGCCCAGCTCCTTGCCCTGCCATCCAGCCTCAACAGGACATGTACCACCCTGACTCGGACCTGCAACTCAGGGTGACCTGCCGCATGACCTGCCACATGAGGGTGACCGATCTTGTTGGGTGACATCATGACAGGGTTTGGCTGTCCATCTCCCACTTGTTGAGGCTGACGCAGTACATTTACTGTGTACTTCTGCAGATCTTCATTCTGTCACGCCTTTGTGGTGGCAGGACACAGACACAGAAGCATTCAATAATATAATCTTTAATACAAAGCCTTTGCCCTTGCCAACACAAAAAGGGAAGTTTTTCACCCCCAATTTCAAGTGTCCAATTCCATGTTACGACCTTGTGTCACTGCTACAGCAGCACTCTGGGTGTGGGAAGTCATAGTTTGCCACAGATTTCCTCTTCCGCTACCTGTCACGAACAGCCTGTCTGCTATTTTACTCACCCTTAACTAGGGGCAAACACGTCGGAAGAACCAATCGTCCGCATTGTCTTATGCTTTTAGCCTGGCCGGAGGGTGCTTGACCTGTCAGACACATTGCTAAATCGCAGTGTCACAAGGAAATTACCTTGGCAGATTACCTCCCCCCCTGTCCTGGACAGCGCTAGCCCAACAGAACCCAATGGCCACAACCGGCAACAGCACGACGGCAGCACCAACCTGTGGCCGTAGCGACACAGTTGTACTTGCAAGGTAAGTACTTAGATAAAATCCATTTTTCAAAAGACACCTGGCCAAACAGCAGCACACAATGTTGCAGTCACAAAAGTTTAAAAACCACAAACAAGATACTTTTAACAATTTAAGAAGACAACAAATAACACATTGAGAAGCAAGATGGTATGGGTAACTGTGGTGCAGCTAGTGGTCAAAACATTTACAGACCAAAATGTCATTGTCTTTCAAGTTTAACCTAGCTTTTAACTAATTTAAAAGTACACCCTTGTATAATTTTCATTCCAAGCGGAAAGGGCAGAGAAGAAACTGGAATTATGTTCTACCTAACTTTGTACAGGCCTTGGGCACAGTCAGCAAAACACAGTCAAGTGAGCATAAACAGTCATTTTAATTTTGTCTGCTAGACTATGCAGCTACATGGAAGTAACATGGGAGCAGTCACAATATGGCCTTATAAATAAGAACATATGGCCAGCTCAATCTTTGCACTTAATTTGTTTTAAATATTATATTTACAGATTTCTTAAATTTGTATTCCAAAAACACAAACCACTCTTCTCTCACTCACTCTGTCCCCAAACCATAATTACCTCTGAATTTCATGTCCTATTCTTAATTTGGGAAAAACAAACACATATCAGCTACACCACACCATTCAGGAAGTAATTTGAGCACAAATTTCACTACATGTATTAACAATTGTTATTTGTTTGGTTTTCATATTTTCCAGGTAATCCCAGAAAATTTGTGCAGTATATACAATAGATTTATGTACACTAATGTATCCCCTGAACTGGCTGGGAGCTTGCCTAAACACTTAAAAGTTGACGTTTTTTTGTCTATACCATCAAGTCATTATCTGTTTGCCTAAACCACTGGATCCCAAGCAGAGGTACTCGGACCTTTGGGGGCACTTGGCCTCTCCACAGGGGGTACTTGAGAAAACTCATTACACCATAGAGTTACTATTAAAAGTAACATGAGGGGGTACTTCAGAGCAACTCGTAGCAGAGGAAAAAGGTAAGGAACCACTGGCCTGAAAAGGGTGGGGAACCACTGGCCTAAACCATTCAAAATTGGAAAGCACACATCATAGAGAACAAGTCAGCGTTTATTTTGAAAAGTTTTTAACAATGGCCCCTACTTTCTCCCCGCTACGCCACTCCTCTCTCTTTCACCGGTGTTCTAAAAGGATTTAGAGATGGACATTTCTTTTAGTGTGATTAGCGAATTGCCAAATGTATTGTTATACAGTGTGTCTAACACTTAGCTTTGGCCACTGTGAAACATGCTAGGCCAACATCTGACACAATATACCCTGACCCTACCTGATGATACTATCCAGAGACAGTGAATTTTATCGTGGGGAGTTGGTTCTCAGGAAGCTGCCGATGAGAACCTATCCCTACCCTCAAAAATTATACGTTGTCCTGTGTGCCTGTTTACCTCCTGTGGAAATCCCACAACCTGAGAGCTTCCCATTGGAGAGGTGGGCTGGATAGAGTGGGGCCAAGTGTGGGACCCATTACTATGTTTAACACCATTTTGTAGTTTTTCTCATTTGATAGTTGCAGTGTTTCCCCTTCACGCATGGTTGCAGTGTAGACCGTACAATATTGAACGTAGAGTGTGTAGTGTGCCCGTTGTATGCCTATTAGCACATTAGTTGGCTTCCCAGCCAACTACGTAAATCTCTGTTGTGCCCACATTGACTGGGGAATATAAAAGGAAGGCGGTTGTGAGAGGTGGAAAATGGGCCTTATGAATTGTTTTATTGTCTTAGTTTATTTTTCTATCACTTGTCATAGTTCTCTGTACTGGAGTTATGTGCTGGGTATGAAGTAATCTGTGTGAGACAGTTGTTTTACCTAGTCTTCTTAAAATGTATTCTCTTACTGTAAATTGATCTGGGTAAGACTGTCAAATTAACAACCACTTATTTTGTTATTTTGGTAGAACTTTAGAATGATTACATAAAAAAGGTTAACACTTGAAGTGTAGTGTCATAACATGGCCATAACTGTAATAACCATGTCATAACATGATCACAAAACTAATGACACATTTAGATATATTATGACATTAATTCCATTATTTTATGACTGTTATGACACCTACGCAAGTCTGTCAAAACATTCGGTAACACCGGTCTTCTTATAAACAGTAAATATAATTATATGAAATATAAATATATATAATTATGCATGAAGTGCACAGACGACTCACAGGTCCTCAAATGGCAGTTTCAGTAAGTAGTACCTGCAAAACACCAGTGTCAACGTCAACAGTAGAGGCAACTCTAGGATGCTGGCCTTCTAGGTAGAATTGCAAAGAAAAAGACGTATCTCAGGCCAATAAAAAGAAAAGATTAAGATGGGCAAAGAACCCAAACACAGGACAGAAGTAGATTGGATAAAACACCAGCATCCCGGAGTCGTTTGTAAATAATTCTAGTTTAGATCTAGTAGCAAACTGTGGTTTATTACATTATGCATTTGGTGGGGGGGTTATGCAAATGTGTATTATTGTATCTTGCAATCAGTTGTGTTCACAGAAGGTGTAGACATTATTTGTCAATTATGTATGATGCAAATGTCCAAACCACTTATACAATTGTAATGGATATTACAGGTTATTTGAGATATATATTGCAATTGTAGCTATCCACGTTGTAGCTGTGACCTCATTTTGCAGTCTTTTGCATAGCTTTGTGCTGATCCAAACTGGAAAAACATCAGACTAACTTGTTTTCTCTTGATAAGTGTCACCACAAAATAGAAGTGTGTGTGTATATATATATTATATACAGCTCCGGAAAAATATTTAGAGACAACTGCACCTTTTTCTTTCCATTCCAAAAATGTTGAAAAGGAAGGTTTTGAGTGAGGAACAGAAGGGTTAAAATTAAGAGACCGCTGCAAATTGAACGCGTCTGTTCCTCACTCAAATCATCAGCATCTCTACATGTATGCAGCCATTCCATTCCAGTGTCTGTTAAATTCCAACACAGGCACATCTCATTTTACTTAATGAGGTACTGATTTGGTGATTACCTGAACCAAATCTATTTTAACGAGGAAAAGCATAAAAACCACTGCTGTGGTCATCACTATCCTCTTGCAATAGGACCAGCTGGATGGCAAAAACAGTGCAAGTAGTACCTCAAAGGTCATTTGAATAACAAAATAACTATTTAGCATGACAAAAGAGTTGAATAGAAAGGCTTTGAGTGAGGAAAAGAAGGATTCAATTCTGGCTTTACTGGCAGAGGGATACAGTGAGCATCAGGTTGCTTCCATCCTGAAAATTTCAAAGACGGCTGTTCATAAGAACAAGGTCAAGCAACAGACATTGCCAGTCTGTAGCTTTTGTTGTCCCCAGAGGGCGAAAACGGCTGTCCACTGACTGAGATGACCGTCAACTCATTTGAATGTCACTCAACCACCATAGGATGACATCAAGTGACCTACAAAAAGTATGGCAAACAGCAGCTGGGGTGAAGTGCACAGCAAGGACAGTTCGAAACAGGCTCCTAGGGGCAAGGCTGAAGTCGTGCAAAGCTAGAAAAAAGCCCTTCATCAATGAGAAGCAATGAAGAGCCAGGCTGAAGTTTGCAAAAGACCATAAGGATTGGACTGTAGAGAAATGGATTAAGGTCATTTTCTCTAACGAGTCAAATTTTCAGCTTTGTCCAACACCTGGTCGTCTAATGGTTAGACGGAGACCTGGAGAGGCCTACAAGCCACAGTGTCTCGCACCCACTGTGAAATTTGGTGGAGGATCGGTGATAATCTGGGGATGCTTCAGCAAGGCTGGAATCGGGCAGATTTGTCTTTGTGAAGGACGCATAAATCAAGCCAAGAACAAGGTTATCCTGGAAGAACACCTGCTTCGTTCTGCTCTGACAATGTTCCCCCACTCTGAGAATTGTTTTTTCCAGCAGAACAATGCTCCATGCCACACAGCCAGGTCAATCAAGGTGTGGATGGAGGACCACCAGATCAAGACTCTGTCATGGCCAGCCCGATCTCCAGACCTGAACCCCATTGAAAACCTCTAGAATTTGATCAAGAGGAAGATGGATGGTCACAAGCCATCAAACAAAGCTGTGCTACTTGAATTTTTGTGCCAGGAGTGGCATCAAGTCACCCAACAACAATGTGGAGTGACTAGTGGAGAGCATGCCAACACGAATGAAAGCTGTGGTTAAAAATCAGGGTCATTCCACCAAATATTGATTTCTGAACTCTTCCTAAGTTAAAACATTAGTATTTTGTTGTTGAAAAATTAATATGAATTTGTTTTCTTTGCATTATTTGAGGTCTGAAAACAATGCATATTTTTTTGGTTATTTTGACCAATTGTTGTTTTCTACAAATAAATACTCTAAATGACAATATTTTTATTTGGAATTTGGGAGTAATGTTGTCAGTAGTTTATAGAATAAAACAAAATTGTTCACTTTACTCAAACACATACCTATGAATAGTTAACCAAGAGAAACTGATAATTTTGCAGTGGTCTCTTAATTTTTTCCAGAGCTGAATATACTAATCTGTCTCTCTCTCTCATTCATATATACACACACGCATATATTGTAGTGATGACACGGCTTGTTCTCCTGTTGCTCTTTAAATAAATGTATTTATTTTATAATCCTGAAAACGGCCTTTCTAGTGTTCAATTTATTTGTTCTGTTTAGTGTGAATATTTTCATTAATGTAGGGTGTGTGTTGAAATGAATACACCTGTAAAAATATCCGTAAGATGGTAAACATTGTTGAGAGTCGCTACAACGTTCTCTCAATCCTTAGACCATTATTTTTCAAACTGCCCTGTAGTTGCATGCGTTCTGGGAATGAAAACAATTTTAGGAATGCAGGGTGTGTGTTGAAACGAATAAACTTGTCAAAAAAATCAGAAGGCTAGAGAACATTGTCGGGAGTCGCTAAAATGTTCTCCAGTAATCCTTAGACCATTCATTTTCAAACTGCTCTCTAGTTGTATGAGCAATGGGAATGAAAACAATTTTAGGGACATTTTACGTTTATATTCTCCAACTCGGCCACATTTAATATTTTAAAGTACAAACATTACAGAGAAAATGTTTTAATCAAATAGGAAGCTTATTTTAATGAAATAGCCAGTTAGAAAGGTTGGAGACGCAACGTATTTTAAATAATATCTGCAAACGGTAAGCAGTGATATTCACAAAGTTATAGCTTACCTTATTTTTCATTCGACAGCTTGATAGACATTTGATTTCAAACTAATATATTAGCATGTTCATTTATCTTTGCTTACGCGACAAATAAATGAACATGACAGGAAATGTTTTCATGAACATCAAATGCCAACTGCTTAAAACATTTAGAACATTAAAGTATAAAATAGGAATGTTACTTCTTAACCAAATAACTATAG
Organism: Esox masquinongy; assembly: GCA_016801175.1. Taxonomy (NCBI): domain Eukaryota; kingdom Metazoa; phylum Chordata; class Actinopteri; order Esociformes; family Esocidae; genus Esox; species Esox masquinongy. The sequence goes on from JACXGI010016567.1 coordinate 14,613, forward strand.
ACTAAGACACTGTAAACTGTATACAGAATTTGAGGAAAACTAATGAGAAACGTATTGAGGCATGGCAATGCTAGAAAAAAAATTGAGTTTTCAATTATATCTTGTTTCTATGCTAGGCTACGTATTCTAATTTGCAGTTTGTCATGTATTAGCAATCTTGCCCAAGGTCCGACAGTATTCTCCAGAGTGAATACCAATATCCTAACCCGCACCTTCCTTTTACACCTACTAGAAGCGCCGTCAGGGGTCATTTTGACCCATACCTGTTTTGAATGGGAGGGTGTTGCAGGCACACAATGATCGGTAGATGGTGCATCTTGCACATTTAAAAACATATTTGTTATATACAGAGGTGAAATGATGCAGTACACATATTCTAAAGACGACAGCGGACTATACTAGTTGCTATTGGTCACAACTAGTGAGCAACGGTTTCTCTTTTTACAATGCCAGAAGTTAAACTTAAGCACTTAAACAAGACTACCTGATTAAGTTTTATTTTTGCAACTTTCATTCGTTGTAATGTTGCCTGGATTTAATATTTATGGGACAAACCTGTTTTGTATTACATTAAATGTTTCATCATTTGAGCAAAATGTCATAGCACACTTGATGCGTCCTCACCTTACGCCAACGTGATACTATTCAGCCGATTATAGGCCCATCAATGGACGGAATCAAAGAACGATGGGCTGTAGCAAACATTACATGGACTTGTAATGCTGCTGCATAATGAATTTAGCCTAATTAGACATACAAATGATTATCTCGTTTGAACGACTTAGCAAAAAAACAATTAGCAGTAAAAAAAAACCATAGTAAAAAAATGATGAAAAAGTTGTTTTTTTTAAGTCGTTCAAACAAGATAAACTTAGTCTCTGGGCCCCAAATTTTGTTTTACTGCTTGGGCTTCAGGGCTTCCGTAGTCTGTTGTTATCACTCCCTTTTGCAGCAAGTACTCAATTCCCCTCTCAAATCCAACAGCCTCCATAGCCTCTGAGCTTGATGCCTCCGTAACCTAAGAAGACATGACAGATTATTTTGTAAATTATTAGATTATAGTGTCCTTGTCA
>JACXGI010016568.1:0-15683 GCA_016801175.1 Esox masquinongy
TGGGCCGTGCTGGCTTTTCTACCCAGTGGGCCATGCTGGCTCTTCTACCCAGTGGGCCATGCTGGCTCATGCTCTTGTAAGAGCTCTTGTTTCTACAAACCCTACCATGAATACACTAACATACATACTTATTTTGTAAATCTAGCTATTTGCATTGTCTTCTTGGCCGATTCAGACTTAAGGTTAGGATAAAACCGGGCATTAAGATAAATCTTTTTTTTTTTATTTTATTGCAGGTCTAATTAGGATCTTGATGTGAGTTATGAAAACAGTATGTCTTATAGAACAAACTATATATATAAACATTATGTCAAATAAAACACAGTATATAGAACACAGTATGTCATATAGAACACAGTATATAGAACAAAGTACGTCATAAAGAACACTGTGTATATAACACAGTATATAAGACACAGTATTCTATAAAGAACACAGTATATTGAACACAATGTGTTATATAGAACACAGTATATTTGAACACAGTACATCATATAGAACACAGCGTATATAACACAGTATATAGAACACCCTATATAGAACACTGCATATAGAACACAGTATGTCATATAGAACAAAGTGTACATAACACAGTACGTCATATAGAACACAATATTTAGAACACAGTATGTCATGTAGAACACAATTTACAGAACACAGTATATATAACACAGTATGTCATATAGAACAAAGTAAGAAAGAAAGTCTCTGGGTCTGGCAAGAGTAAATCTGAGTTTCTCCAGGGAGCTGTCTAGGAAAGTTTCAGAAAAGTACCAAACACTTATTCTATCTCAGGTTTCATTCATTTTTTGTACCAACGCAAGGGTTGGGAAATTAAATCTAATGGGTGACATTTGTGTTCTATTGTACACTACATAGTCCCGCATTTTCCTCACAGATTGATTTGTCCAATCCCTGTTTGTGTTTTTTTTCAGAATGTCAGGTTCTTGACATCAGCATTCTGTAGTTTTAATATTAATGTCAGGCCTTATAATACATTGCATGCTACAGCACATTAAGAGCCTATGGGTTGCCCGGCCCACATGCTGACAGTATGGAAGAAATCATGCATGGTTTAAGATTTCATTGTATAGTTATATCCTAATCCATACTCCGCCATAGATTCAGCTCCCTATCAATCCTCCACAAAGATCTCCATCCTTTAGGAGAACACTGCACAAACAAATATTCTGATGTAGCTATCAACTGGAATCCATGATAACAACAACAATAATAATAATAATAATAATAAAAACAACAATTTTAAAGGGGATATTAAGATATTCATTGAGGGGAACTACACAAAGAACTGTTATTTTTTCCTCCGGACAAAGTCTCTTCAGATGTCACTGACATCCATTCTTTTTAACACCTGTGAATAGACAAAGAGAAATGTCTTGAATCTGGAAAAAAGTAAAACTAAGGAACCATCGTGGACACTTGAAGCCTAGCCAGTAGCTGTATGGTTGCTGATCAAATCCCTTAGTCGGCAACATGAAATATGTTTTTCTGTCTTTGAGCAATATCCTAGTGGCACCTGTAAGTCACTTGGGATGACAAGAGCATCTAGACTTGAAATTATGTTATTTTAATAACTTTATTGATGCAACAATAGTCAACCTCACCAAGTGAAAAAAAAGGACTATACACAAAAAGACTACTTCACGACCAACCACGGTGCCCTGTGGACTACAGAACATCCTCCGCAAGGCTTTCAAATGATCTACTCCGCACATCTGTTTTCCTATTGGACCTTTGATGTGTGATCATATACACAGACACGCACAGGTCAATCCAATCAATAGCGTATGAGAGGCTTGCCAACCGCGTCTTGCTCTCGGCGAGATACAGTCTGAGAGTAGACAGCACTACCCCTCAGATCTTACTGCTGCACCTCCCCTTAGATTTTACTGTTGCACATCCCAACAAAGAAGACAGGTGAACGTGTGAATTGTCGCCACTCACCTCCTGAGGTAGCGCGGGACACTTTCACAAAATCAGATAAACCCTGGGGTCACTGAGGTCTTGACACAAATGTGTTGCTCGTGTACATTTTAGACATGTGACTGGTGACATCAGAGGTCAAAGGTAATTTTATGTGTGGAGCTGCCCTGGTAACCCCCGACCCCATTCCCCATAATTTTTATGAAGTCGGATCGGCTGACTCGGCTACGTTGTTAGCATGCTATTTTCCATGACCATAAACCTCAAGAAATTCAACCCGTTAGTCCAGAAACATTGTAGCTATGGGACATTGTTTCATTTCCGTCTTTGTCCATCAACACTATTTGACATGTAAGACACTGTAAGCTTTTATACTGATGTGTCGAAATACAAAAATCTTTTATAGCAAGTTGTATTATCGTCATGGATAGGATAGCTCATGTCAGTTTTTCCTTTGCACCACAACATTGAAACTGCAGTCATGTTCAATGTTCTCAAGACTCATTCGATTATTATGTGATTATAGTCAGTTGTGTTTCAAATGAGATCAAACTGCAGTTGATTAAAATAACTAAACTAAACCAGACTGCCAGTCAACTATTTATCCCTGCTGCACAAACAGATGATTCTTCAACGGTGGAAGGAGCATCATGTTTTATGGTTTCAGCTTTTTGCAGAGCTTGGTGAGTGCAATACTTTCTCAACGCAAATTGCGTGACCCTTTCTCCAGTGTGAATACAAAATTGAATTGATACAAATGACACGTTGGATGTCAAGCCCAGATTGGATCCACCTTTGTGACACATAACAGCATAACAGAGTGAGTGAGGCAGAGCTTCAATGGAGCTGGTCTTTGGAAGCAAACCTCTTTTTATCTCTTTTTAGTGTGAATTTCTTCCATTGGACTCCACGATATCAGGTTTAAAGGGACATACAGTCTGGGTTGGGTTGGACAATAGGGAATGCATGGCGCTGAGAAAGGCTTTCTCTACCTCACTCAGACTCAACACCTGCTGAAATAACTCAGCAACAGCATCATGCATTCAGAACAATTAGTTTTTCGTTTACAGTACTGTTAGGTGGAGGTCAATAGTCTCAGACTTATATTACATTTTTTCATGATCTTATTATCTTATATATTAAGTCATTCATAAAATCACATGCCAATGCCTTCTCTGCCAAAGATATTTGCATGCTTCAAGCTTATGAGGAATTGTTATTTACAAACCCAGTGTCGTGACAATTAAATAAAACAAATACTTTGTTATAATCAACTTGGAAAAAACAAAAAAACATGTATATTTTGTATTTAAAAATTAATGGAGGAGGAAGGTTAATGGGATTATGATTGCTTTGTTTTGTAAGTTAATCTCTACCAACATCAAAGACACAATAGCACCAATTATAAACATGCGTTCACTATTCAAGTCCACGTAAAAAGCCCCAACGATATTACAATATCTCACAAATGACCATTTGAGGCATATTGCCAATACCATGCTCTGGTCACCTTTCTAGCTGTCACAACATGACAGGTCCTGTGAAAGGAAAAAAAAAGCCATCCACCTTTTTGCCCACAAGCTCAGGATTTTATAGCGGCTGTCCACAGATACAACCAATCACCTTCACTGATGACAATAGAGTGCGTAAGGGGATCCAGGAGGTTCCTCTGAACGGAGCAATTCACGCTTGACACGGGGAGCTGCTCCTTCTCTCTCCTCATGATATATGTACAAGTTATAGAGAAGCTGCACATTCCCAGTGTCTAGAACATTCCCTCTATATACCACTACTGAGGCAGTTTAAACATTCGTTTAAGAGACCTGAACATGTACCGCAGGTTGGAAACATTGTCTTAGTATTAAATATTGTAAACCAGGTGGTCTGAAATGCAATGTATAATTGATTGTGAACCGTGATACAGTATATGAGATATGAATGGAACAACAGAAAACATTTGTTTGCCATTCCAGTTGCATTGGTAACTGGTTTGTCATAGTGATAAGTCACTCTGAGAGTTTGTGGTTTTGGTCAATTTACCAGATTATGCTATAGTGACCATCGAGTACCTCACCCGCCATCTTGTTTAAATGCAGCACGTACGTGTTTGGCTGATGGAACAGAATCTCCCCTGTCCCCTATATATCTCTTCCTTTCCTCACCCCCTCATTTTGTCCTTATTACCTTTCCTTCTTTCTTTCCTTCTTTCTTTCTCTGATCTGTCGTTCATTTTGTGTGAATCACCTCTTGGCTTCTGAGTGGAACAGCTGCTTGTCAGAGTGGTGCCCTCTCCCCTCTCTCCCTCTGTGCTCCGAGCTCACAGCCAGACATACGCTCTTTTCATGCTCCCTGGCTCCTGGAAATACTATATCAGCCACACAACCCACCAGAGGATTCGAATTGGGGACAAGATAGTTGCAAGGGAGTGGAATAAAAAAAAAAAGTGCGTTCAGTGCATCCTGTATTCTGATACACCGAACACAGAGAAGAAAGCCCCCGATGCGAGAATAAAACGCCCCCCCACCCCCCCAGCCTCCGGCCACGTATATCCTTTAGAGCTAGCTAGAGTGCCGTTGGTTGCCATTGTTCCCGTGGTATCTATCACCTCGACTGTTTCCCACAATGCCGGTTCCCATGGTGATGGCGAAGGTGATGGTGGAAGCGTTGACCGGCAGACCTGGCCAGTGTCTCCCGCTGCCGATCGCCAGTCACTCGCTGGTTATCACCGACCGTTGGGCTGGTGTGTGATATGGTTGCCGGTGATAAAGCGGTTGACTGTATATGGTGATGTCAGACGCACTGTCATTTCAAACCGGCCGAACCAATTGAGAAGCCACCGGCTTTTTTGACCGACTTTTTACAGGACACCGGCTGGACACCCATGTTAGTTTGCTGAAGGGCGATCTATGACGGCACTGTTTTAAAATTATCCTGTCTCATATTAAAGCTGTATATTTTCATATGAATACTCACAATTAAAATGGTGCTTATTTGTAATGTACTTATAAACAGTGCATTTCATTATTTTCACTTAAACGATTTTAACTGGGAAATTCAAAGGTCTTAAACAAAAGTGAGAAATATCAATTATTGTCATTGTGACGACACTGCTCTACTGTTTTACAGTAATGCTAAAATGTCGTGAAGGAACATGCAAGAACAGAAGATGACTCCATTCTTTGCAGTCATGACATCAAATGTATTGGCAAGACAATGGCAAACAAACCTAGCAAAGCCCTCTAATATCAACAAGGCCAAAGAAACAAACCAGTCCATGGCTTTGACAGCCTGTCACTAACTTCAACCAAATAGGGAACTGAACTGGGATCTAGTATCCAGCAAGTCCAAATGAGAGAGTTTGGATCTCTTTAGATCACCACTTAATGCTTCTTTAACAGTAAATCAAGGTATAGTTCGTACCGACATAGCACGAGTAATGACAGAAATAACAGTTTAGGATCTATGACATCCTTATCCTGCCACCAGTAGCAGTGGGATCAGGTTTTAACCCCCCTAGCTACATTTCACACCTCTCGCTCCACTCCTGTCTACAGCTTTATACTGGCCAGAGAGTTAAATCAGCTTGGCTTACCTCCCACAATAAACACACGTATGTTTTGTAAATGGACCGCTTGGAGACACACGAGGCCTTGCCCGCGAGCTGCCGAATCCGAGACCTTGCGAGAGGGAAGTGACAAAACTCTCATTGGGAGTCACCTCAGTGCGGAATACACCTCTCTTTATGTCCATCGTTCCCTTTTCTATCAACAGAATCTTTCATAAACCCACAACAATGACGCGTTTCCCCTCCTCCTCTCCTTCCGTCCATCCACCCAACTGCCCTGGACAAAGGACAAGGTGACCCTCTAAGGTGTTCTAAGGTCTAAGGTATTTTTTTTTCCCTATAAAGGCAGGCCATTCACTGCCTCACACCAAATACTCAACTTTGGGCCGACTCGATTTCCCTCCACTGGGGGGAAAAGTGAGATGGGGGCAATAGAGACTGGCTTTAGAATACCAGGTTGAAAGAGGAAAGGCTTTATCATGAATGAAAGTCTATGCGCTTTGTGTTTTAAATTAGTTGCTAACAGAGCTGTCTTTCTGTTGCCACTGCAGCGCGAGTCCCGGTCTGTTGTGTCGTGGGGCGGAGGGGGAGAGAATTTTTAAGTAGGTTTAACATCAATGGACGTCACTTGAAAAGATAAGCCTGCCTTGAGAGGGTTAAGTAAAGACAAGTTAGAGGGGAATCTAGTCTCTTGTTGAGTTTTTTTTTTCCAGAATAAAGAGATCTAGTTGATACATTTCATGAAATTATTGCTGCAGTCAATTTTAAGTCGTTATGGAAATGGCTGAAAAATGTTTTGGGATAATTTAAAAACGTAAATTCTTAGCCACTACTTATGGATATAATTACTGAAAGCAACTTAAATTTACTTCTCTTTTCATATTTTCTTACCAAAACTGTAAATGGACACTGATATTTTTTGCAATAGTCCTAATTCGTCATACTGTTACACAGAGCAACCAAACCACACACGCCAACATTCAATTACCGTACCACATCAAAGTCCAAATCCCGGACGACCTCCCTAAAATACGTCTGGTCCGACTTTTTTAACAGCTTGTTGTGGGCATTCCTCATTAATAGGTCTTTGTTGCCGTTCTCGTCCGGGGCCTTTTTAGTGAGTGCGGACATATTCTGTCAAGGAGCACGGCATTGTGGGTGCTGATTGGTGCCTTTATCCGTCAAGTCCCCAGGTGAATTCGGGTCAGGGTGTGTAGTGTAATGTAATGTGTGTGTGATTGTGTGCGTGTGTGTGTGTGCCAGTCTCCCTATATGACTCTAGAATCAGTCCCCCATCTGCCACCTCTCCTTGTGTCTTTATTGTGTCTATTCAGACATATTGAGACTTTTAAATGTAGAAGCACCTGGCTTTTTGGGTTGTGCTGCCTTTGTCCTCCTCGCCTCCTCTCCGCTCACCTCCTCTCACCTCCTCTCCCCTACGAGGGACCAGCTTCTGGTTAACAGGATAAAGAGAGGTTCGTTCAGAGTCGGGCTCCTCTCCACTCGGAGAGCAGCGTTTCTTTTGTCCTCTTCCTCCCGTTTCTCCTTCCTCCTCACGTGCCGGCCCTGCCGTGTGTCTATTATGGGCTTGTAGCCACCTGGAGGCAGAGTGAAAATGAGATGAATTCATGCTTTTCATTTGGGCTTTGTTTGTTTGTGTGTCTGGTCCATGAAAGCAGCTGATGGTAAGCCCGGTCCCCTCTGAGCATTAGTCTGAATACAGAGCAACCGGAGACCACTGGGGTTGAAGCAACATGTTGGCGGAGATTACACACACCAACACAACACACACACACACACACGATACCTTGCAAAGAGATACAGTAGATGAGATACATTTCTTTCCCCACAGTGAGAAAAAGCTGTTCTCTATACCATGTTCTGATGTGTATGTGTGTGTGTGTGTGTGTGTGTGTGTGTGTGTGTGTATGTATGTGTGTGTGTGTATGTATGCATGTGTATTTATTTATGTATGTGTGTGTGTGTGTGTGTGTGTGTGTATATATATATGTGCGTCTAGTTAGGAAAGTAGGCGTGTATAATTTGAACATTGCATGTTCATTGGAGGGCATGTTTCTACCAGACGTCACACAGCATGGACGTCTCCTGACTCCCCGAGACCCCCGTCACTTTAAACCTGCAGAATCAACTCCGTCAGCACCACCCTCCGGGGGCGACCAGTGGGCCCCACCAAAAAGCCTCTGTCACTTACCAAGACCCGTCTGCGAAATGGACAGTGGTACATCTCACAGAGATTATTTGCCCACCCTTTCTCAGTATCTCAGGTTAGACTCAGTGAGATAAAAATCTATTTTGGAAGCGACAGAAACGACTGCCCAGAATACGCAGCCTGCAGACGTGGAGAATACAGCTGTAACTGTTTTCTACCATGACATACTGATCCTGTGTCTTCTGGAACACACAGCTAAATGGAAAAACCATGCCCCCCCCCACACACACACACATATGGATCAGAGGGGCAGTCCAGAATCTGTCCATCAGTCCTCACACGCACATACAAATCGTCCCCTGCACCAGAGAGTGGGAGACATGTTGAGGTTGTAATATTTCCACTGAGCTCCGGTTAATCTCCTCTCCAGCCCCATGGATGCTGTTTTGTGAAATAGGTCTCAACACTGCTAATATGGCAAAGTGACATTTATTAGGCAGTACAATATCACCCATATCACACATACCCACACACACAGACACACACACACACCGGCTTGAATGCACACACACCCAACCAACCACCACCAAACAAAGCAAGCCAATCGATAATTTGCATTTTCATTCCAGATGACTTTCTAGACCTTCTAATTTATCGAACTGTTCCTGCGAGTCTGATTACTTTTTCTTTTCTTTTTTTATAATTCTCTCCATCTCTCCGTTCCTCCTTCCAAAAGGGGTGTGTTTCCAACACTAACTGTCACAACTTAATTAAAATGATTGAGCACACATGAAAGGAATAATGAAAATGAGGTTTGCTCTGCAATACAAACGGCATCATTTAAAACAGTGTGTGTGTGTGTCTGTGTGTGTGTGTGTGTGTGTGTGTGTGTGTGTGTGTCTCAGTGTAAAACAAACCCTCCTGCAGTCATAGATCAACTCCACATTTCATTACATCCCTCCCTCTCCATCGCTCTCTCCCTCAGTCCCTCCTCTCCCTCAGTCCCTCCTCTCCCTCAGTCCCTCCTCTCCCTCAGTCCCTCCTCTCCCTCAGTCCTCTCTCTTTCTAACTACCCCTTTTCTCTCTCTCTTTCTCTCTGTCTCACACACACACACACACACACAAGCATACATAGATTAAATCCCACCTAAATCATTATCTGGAATCGAAGATTTCCTTCTGTCACAGCGCATTACACACAGCTCAGACATAGTGTTGGTGCGGCAAGCTAATAAAGTAACAGTTTGTTAATTTCAGGGGGATGATATAGAACACCACACCGAAACAATACCTCACAACAGTTTTAGATGATGACGAAGCAAAGACCACCCTCCACAAACAAGCCACCTTCTTGGTGAGCTGCCTGAAAGCAAGATTTCCACTATTCGTTATATTCAAACCTCTTTGTCCACAGGGTCCCCTTCAACACTCTTCAATGTGACCTTTACACCCAGGTTACCTGGCCCTTAATAAATACACAATTCCAGACTCACTTGTCCCCAACTTACTAAGTCCCCTCTCTATCGCACACCACTCGTCAATATCTGCTGGTTCATTTGTAGCCTTCGCTATTGCTTAACTTGTTTCGGCCATCATTCATTTAATTCATTTCCTGTGACTGAAATGAACTGGAGAGGACATGATGCTTTCATCATGTCTTAGTCCTTTAAAAAGACACAAACCAAGCTGATATCAGATCCATGCACTTGTTGAGTCATCAGAAATGTCTTTGTATTGCACCTGACTGTTTCTATTCTTCTGGCCAGAGTGATATTGAAATTGAGAATGGGTTCCAAACTGACACACTGTACCTGGTTAGAATACTGTAAACTTACTGGAAGAAAACAGAGTAGGCCTAATATTGGACAGAGAACAGAGTGAAACCCCTTTGCTAAGACTGGAGGATATTCTCATTATGACTGGACTATACCATCTTTAGAACTGGACTATGCCTTCTATATGACTGGACTATGCCGTCTTTACGAATGGACTGTACTGTCCTTATGACTAGACTATACTGTCTCTATGACTGGACTATACTGTCTTTATGACTGGACTATACTGTCTTTATGACTGGACGGTACTGTCTTTAGGACTGGACTGTACTGTCTTTAGCACTGGACTATACTGTCTAGGACTGGACTACATTGTCTTTAGGACTGGACTGTACTGTCCTTATAACTGAACTATACTGTCTTTATGACTGCACTATATTGTCTTTAGGACTGGACGGGACTGTCTTTAGGACTGGACTATACTGTCTTTATGACTGGACTATATTGTCTTTAGGACTGGACTATACTGTCTTTATGACTGGACTATATTGTCTTTAGGACTGGGGTATACTGTCTTTATGATTGGACTATAATGTCTTTAGCACTGGACTATACTGTCTAGGACTGGGCTATATTGTCTTTAGGACTGGACTATACTGTCCTTATAACTGGACTATACTGTCTTTATGACTGGACTATACTGTCTTTAGCACTGGATTATACTGTCTTTAGCACATGGCCTGTACTGTCTAGAACTGGACTATATTGTCTTTAGGAATGGACTATGCAGTCTTTAGGACTGGACTGTACTGTCTTTAGGACTGGACAGTACTGTCTTTAGGACTGGACTATACTGTCTTTAGCACTGGAGTATGCTGTCTTTAGGACCGGACTATAACATCTTTAGGACCAGACTATACTGTCTTTAGCACTGGAGTATACTGTCTTTAGATTAAGACTTACTGTCTTTAGGACTGGACTATATTGTCTTCAGGATAAGATTTACTGTCTTTAGGACTGGACTATATTGTCTTCAGGATAAGACTTACTGTCTTTAGGACTGAGGTATACTGTCTTCAGGATAAGACTTACTGTCTTTAGGACTGGGGTATACTGTCTTCAGGATAAGACTTACTGTCTTTAGGACTGGGGTATACTGCCTTCAGGATAAGACTTACTGTCTTTAGGACTGGGGTATACTGTCTTTAGGACTAGACTATATTGTCTTCAGGACAAGACTTACTGTCTTTAGGACTGGACTATATTGTCTTCATAAATGTTTTAAGCTGTCTGCTAACACATTTAGCAGACAGCTAAATGTGTTACCAGGTAGAATAACTGGTTTACCAGGTAGAATAATAAAAATACTTCAACACTTCAGTCTGGAGGAGTGAAAAACACATCTCTCTATCAGCATCCCTTCAGTCAGGAGTAGTGAAAGACTCACATCTCTCTGTCAGAATCAGTTTATTCTGGAGGAGTGAAAAACTCACATCTCTCAATCAGAATCATTTTAGTCTGGAGAACTGAAAGACTCACATCTCTCTATCAGGATCACTTTAGTCTGGAACAGTGAAAAACTCACATCTCTCCATCAGAATCGCTTTAGTCTGGAGTAGTGAAAAACATCTCTCTATCAGTATCGCTTTAGTCTGGAGTAATGAAAGACTCACGTCTCCCTATCAGAATCACTTTAGTGGAAAACACGTTTGAGAACATGCATGCTTTAGTCAATTTCCTAACCTGTTTTAGTCAATATCCTAACCTACTTTAGTCAATATCCTAATCTGCTTCATTATTTTTCATAACCTGCTACAGACATTATACAAAACTGCTAATTCAATTTCCCTAACCTGCTACTTTAATTTTCTTAAACATTTACCTTAACTTCCCTAACCAGTAACTTTAATTTTCCTAACTTGTTACTTAAATTTTCCTAACTTGTTACTTTAGTTTTCTTAAACAGTTGCGTAAAATTTCCAAATTTTCCTTGGAGAATTTCTTACGCTAAATCTCCAAGCTTGCACACCCACACTCATGCGCAAGCACACACACACACACATACACACACACACACACACGCACACACACACACACACACACACACACACACACACAGGCGTACACACACCCACGTATTCCTAATTCTGCACCTTAAAGCCCTTCCAGTGACATGAAAAATGTTTTGCTTGTTCTTGAGTTGGATCCTGAACGGAGAAACCCCTCCCCCTTAGAGGGTGATTAGCAGTGGCGCCAAGCACCACGCCATTGATAGCCCAATTAGGGACACATTCTGGTCAAGGAGGCTGCCTGCCAAGTGGAAGCCAGATTACCTGACAACCTCTCTAGATCACTTCTGTCTGTCTCTCTGTCTCTGTCTGCCATCCAAACTGTCTGTCTGTCTATCTGTCTCTGTGTCTGCCATCCCACCTGTCAGTCTGTCTGTCTGTCTCTGTGTCTGCCATCCCACCTGTCTGTCTGTCTCTCTGTCTGTCTTTGTGTCTGCCATCCCACCTGTCTGTCTGTTTATCTGTCTGTCTCTGTGTCTGCCATCCCACCTGTCAGTCTGTCTGTCTCTGTGTCTGCCATCCCACCTGTCAGTCTGTCTCTCTGTCTGTCTTTGTGTCTGCCATCCCACCTGTCTGTCTGTTTATCTGTCTGTCTCTATGTCTGCCATCCCACCTGTCTGTCTGTCTCTCTATCTGCCTTTGTGTCTGCCATCCCACCTGTCTGTCTGTTTATCTGTCTGTCTCTGTGTCTGCCATCCCACCTGTCTGTCTGTCTGTCTATATGTCTCTCTCTGTGTCTGCCATCCCACCTATCTGTCTGTCTGCCTCCCTTCCTACCTATACCGCTGGGATAAACCCTCTCTCTCTCTCTCCCACCATATCCCCCTCTCTATCTCTTGCACTCTCTCAATCCCTCCCTGCAAGCGGGATTTGAGAAGAAGGTAGAGAAGGAGGAAAACAGAGAAGGGAGGAGGTGGAGGATGAGGGCGAGGATGAAGAAGGAGTTAGGAAGGAGGGAGGCTCTCTTTCACTCCATCTAATCCTTTTAATCAAGCTAATGGCTCCAGCAGGTTCCCTATTGATCCCTCTCTACATGTGCTTTCCTGCACGGTGGACAGGCATGCCTGGCCCAACAGCTATCTGAAATACCTGGCCCAAGAAGCTAGTCTTAGGATCTGAGTTGGTCCTTCCCTTCGTTGTCCTGTCTTCCCTCCATTTTAGCAGGCAGCAACACATCTTGTGAAGAGGCCCCCTCCCTAGAGTCCCCACAGATCTGTAACCTTTGACACAGAGCCCCTTACATTAGCTCTTGACCTGTGAAGTGGAGGCTTGTCTCCCGCCTCAGCTAATCTGGAGCTCTGCTTGGGTTCCAAACCGCTCCCTTATTTTCTATATGGGGCACTGCTTTTGACCAGGGTCCACACATTGATCAGCTTGGTCTCATAGGGCTCTAGGGCACTACACAGAGTGCAGTGTGCCATTTCTTGGCTGTGTGTTGCGATGAGCACACAGTCGTTCGGCCGTACTGACTCAGGTTTGCAGTTACAAATCAGATAGCACCGGCCTGGTGGCACAGGAAACAGAAACAGAATGACAATTCACTTACCCCCTCTGGAAGAATCAATTCTCCCACAATGCACCTGTCACAGAGCCATCAGTCGGGTGAAAGCCATTTCTTCTCTGGCGTCTGACACTGTAATTGGTCTTCCCGGTGACCGCCTTGGAAGAACTCCCTTGAACCATACAGCTGAGGAACCAGAGGAGATCTTGCTTTGTGCCAAAATAATAACCTGACAGGGAGAAAAGGCAGTTACTTACTCCACATTAACAATTCCTCATGCGTAAAGAAGAAACGTTATGTATTGTAGGTTACATTAAATATGTCCGATGGAACCCCTTATGCACAACTTGGAGAAATGTCGGCTGTCGATATTACGACAAAGGTGTATTTTTCCAGTCCACTGCTGAATGTATGTGTCAGACACTTGGCATCCCCCACCTTGGCAACATACTGTTTACTGTCAACACAACACAGTTTGGAGTGCACATATTCTCTCTTTTAAAGCTTATATCCACATTTACATCCCTGAACATGTGTGCCAAATGTCATTAATCCGAGTAAAATGGATGATCATTAATAAGTAAAATAGATTATTAAATGCAAACTTGAGAGGGAAATGGTATCCTTGAATTCAAGGGATTGAAGGGAGCTGTCACATTCTCCAACTATACGTTAAAGAGGTTAAAGGTGCAATGAGGACGAAGGGCACCTTTTAAAATGTTCACTTTCAATCAAGTTAGAGTGATGCTATCAGGTCAACTCATTTAGTAAATGACAAATATTTATTCCATGACACATCATTCACCTGTATCAGGCCAATTCATTTAGTAAATGCACAATACAATGGGTGATGAAAACCTCCCAGCACATCACTGGCGCCCAGCTCCCAGCCATCGTGGACCTCCAGCGCAAACGGTGTCTGTGTAGGGCTCACGGCATCATCAGAGACCCTTCACATCCAGGCCACAAACTGTTTGCCCTCCTACCATCAGGCCGCCTGCCTGTACAGGTCTCTTCATTCTCGCACCAGCAGGCTCCGGAACAGTCACTTCCCAGCTACTGTAACCCTGCTGAACTCTGTGACCCATCCCATTACTAACCATACCAACCCGCCCACCGCTTAGTACCGCCTCTCTGGGACCTTGTTGCACTACTCCCTTGTACTACTTGTCCACCTCGGGAACCTCATTGCTGCTATCTCTGCATTCCAGTTGTACATACTACCTTACACCTCCAACTTGCTCGATTGCACAGTCAAAAATGTTATTTGTACTTGCATTTGTCACATCGCACAACTATTCATTCCCACTTGCACATACATATACTTAATACTTGTAAATTTGTAAAATTTCTGCCCTCCCCTATTTGCCATTGTACATCTACACATTCCACTTGTAACATACACTATACTTAATACTTCTAAATTTCCTGCCCTCTTTTATTTGCACTTCTGTTTAGATGCTAACTGCACTTCATGTACTGTACTTGTACTGTTCAATGACAATAAAGTTGAATCTAATCTAATATTTATTCCATGACACATCATTCACCTGTATCAGGCCAATTCATTTAGCAAATGGTAATTATTTATTCCATGACACATCATTCACCTGTATCAGGCCAATGATGTCAGAGATATCTTGCATGACACAAAAAGATCAGTGCACAGCTCTCTCACCGATTTCATTCTGGACATCAGAAAGTAAAAAAAAAGGTATTACACGGTAACATACAAACAACTCAGGCTGTAGTCGTGTGTACCCGGGCTACATAACTCAGACAGTTCCACAGTGCACTTCACTTAATCAACATGTTGAATCAGCCCATAGGTGTGCTGCCAAAGGACTATTTTCCTGTCCATTTCTCTCAGCAGACAGGGCAAATAAAACACTGCTCGGTTGGTAGAAATAGACATTTACCACCGTGTGCAATGTATGTGAATGTCACAACATTTTTGGTTACACATCTTCAGTGAAGTCAGTTGTTCACAGGAAGAAGTCGATATGGTGATGTGGTAGCTTAGATAACTATGTTAAGGGACTCTCAGTGATCTGGGCCACCCTTCTCATCACACATTCCAGGCAGAGGTTTCTGGGCTACTCTGCACTCTCGTATAACTTCTGCCTAATATGGATATTATAACTCAATTTCCCCCCTTCTTGTGGATGGATAATGATTTTCAGCATTCATCATCACTGATAGAAGATCAAGGAGCAGCGAACGGTCCCATTCTTTCCCTGCGAGCGGCATTAACACTGACCCCAGGGGAACCCCTGAGGACTGCCAGAAATCATCAGGGAACTAATGTTCACTTATGAACCCCATTTGTTACCATCCCTCGGGCTAAAATTACAGGGTAGGGTTAAGGCGAGACAGGAGGTGTCCCCATCACTTCAATATCAACGTCCTGAAAAGCATTGACCACGGGTGTGGATGACCTCCTTCTAAAATTAGTGCCAAGACTTCCACTCTGGCCGTATAACTCATATGGGTGTGAGATCTCTCAGTTACCGCATCGAATTTTCCAACTTCTAATAGCCGCCATAAAGACTGTCCAGGTACCTTTTTACCATAATACGAATACCCATTTTGTTTCAGCGATAAATATATATATATATATATATATATATATATATATATATATATATATATATATATA
>JACXGI010016570.1:0-15802 GCA_016801175.1 Esox masquinongy
CCCGTGTTCCGAACCCTAGACCCCTGCACGCCACGCCCAACCCCTGTTTTGTCCCGGTCCAAGCCGGTCAGGCGACAACAAAGACAGTAACTCACTCTTGGCCTTCTCGTTCTTCCGCGAGGGTCGCCAGCGGATGCAGGACTTATGCTCGTCCAGATAGAAGTAGCGCACCAAGCCCTTGGAGCCGCCGCGCAGCTTCACCATCTGGGAGCCCGTCTGCATGGAGCTCATGCATTTCTCCACTGGGGGAAAAAAGAGAGAAAGAGACAGACAGAGAGTTTTGTTAAAGGAGCTGTTTTTTCTGTGTGCGTTTGTGTAATTTGTGTGGAGTACTTTTGAGTGAAAGTGACACAAGGGTGTGTGTGTGTGTTTGAACGAGAGTCTGCGTCGGTGACAATGAGAGAGAATGTGCATTTGTGTCGGAGTGGTGAGAAGGTGTGCTGTCAAGCATTCTTCCCGGTTTGGAACTCAGGCTGATAAATATTTAGTTACAGACACACAGTCATGTTCACACACACACACAGCATCGGATATGCCTATCACAACTCTTGGTGTATCATTTGGCAGAAGAGTCTCACTTCCCGTCTTTGAGAACATTATTCAAGCACGGGAGGCTCATCAGAACCCTGACCGCAACAAAACAGACCTGACTGACCAACTCCACTGCACATCCTATGACCTAGTTACTGATACAGTGTGTTGGTTTTTTTCACCTGACCGTCGCTCTACTACATTATCCTGCTGACAGTCTTGAGAGGGGAGAAGGGAAATGGGGAGGGAGGATAGGGGGGAGAGATAAAGTTAGAGAGTCATAGAGAGGATGCGAGCAAGAGAGAGAGAGAGAGAGATAGAGAGAATGGTGTCAGCACAGCAGTAGGATTTGGGATCTGTTGCCATGGGCAACCATTGAAGCACAAATAACAACATAAATATTTGTGTTTATTTATCTCATAATTTAACTAGTCCGACACTCTACACTAGTAAACTAGCATTTTAAAAGCCTTGATTGTTTTTAAATCAGTGATTACATTCATACAAAAATTTAAGTTTCAAGTGTTAGCCTGTTAGCTAAAGTCCATTGGCTGTGTATAGAACAAGGACTGCTTTTTGCACAACATGGAACATACTGTACTTCAAGAGGAAAATGGTCAGCACTGTGAAAGACACTTCACATAAAGAGAGGTACCAAAACATGGCTACCGCATTCAGGGTGTGATTTTTATCCTCAAGGCAAGGTATCTTTGCTTCAGTTTGACAACTCTCCAACAGATTGCCAGGCTAATGGCAGCGATATTTAGCCTGGGCAGTGCCAGTACAGGCTAGCCCTAGGCAAAAGCTATTTCTCCACCGACAGACTAGCAACTGTCAGATGTCAATCATAACATAATGGATCCATAACAACATATTGGAATAATAGCACACAGCAATTATCATAATCACCTCCTTAGCTATTTGCTTAAGAGACAAAAATTGTGTGTGTGTGTCAACGTCCATCACGTGCAATGCGTAAGTAGTACAGACATCCCGGAGATGAATTGCTCTAATTGACCATTGATTTGGCTTCCCTGGGCTCTCATTGGTCCGATGTGAGAATGGACCCCCGGGGTTCTGGTTAATTCAGGGACGCCTAGAACTCCAAACTGCCCATGTCGATATCCTTCCGGGGTTAATGCAGAAGGTCAATGCCCCACCCGGAACGTGACTTAAATTGCAGTACCAGCTACCGCTCTGCTAACGCCAACGATGCAGGTGGCTGCAGGTGAAGCACTTCACATGGCTGAGTGAGAGATTGGACTGGTGTCAGACGTGTCCATGGCTGAGTGAGAGACTGGCCTGGTGTCAGATGGGTCCATGGCTGAATGAGAGACTGGACCGGTGTCAGACGTGTCCATGGCTGAGTGAGAGACTGGCCTGGTGTCAGATGGGTCCATGGCTGAGTGAGACACTGTACCGGTGTCAGACCTGTCCATGGCTGACTGAGAGACTGGACCGGTGTCAGATGGGTCCATGGCTGAATGAGAGACTGGACCGGTGTCAGACGGGTCCATGGCTGACTGAGAGACTGGACTAGTGTCAGATGGGTCCATGGCTGAATGAGAGACTGGACCGGTGTCAGATGGGTCCATGGCTGAATGAGAGACTGGACCGGTGTCAGATGGGTCCATGGCTGAGTGATAGACTGGTCTGGTGTTAGTTATAATAGGCTTACGAACTTACTACTTGGAATAGTCATACGTTTTGAGCAATTGCTAGCGAGACTGAATATGAACTTCACACAGCCAAAGCTATTTCATGGCACAAAAATGTTCATTTTTCTTTCATTCGTGAATCACATTGGTACAATAACTATCAATATAGGTGACAATAACTGACTTTTTCATCAAGTGAAAAGACGAGAGAATTGTGGAAACCCCTACTGTTTTACTGCCCAAGAGGTTGTTATCTAGCCTATATTACCCCAAAGTCATGCATAGATGCGTACTTTGAAAATCCACCAGAAATAGTCGCAATATAAACGTGAACAGTTTTATTTTAGGCTTACTATAACACAGCTACTGAAGGTTGTAGCCAGCAAAGTTTTTATCTATCTGGAACAAATCCTAATGCATAATTTGTTTTGACTGTGACGACATTCGAATGCGGGACCTACCACTACGCTATTTAACAAGGAGTAGTCAGTCAGTCAGTCACTCACTCACTCAGTAAAAGACATTCGCTCTTCTTGGCCGGCTCCGCTTACGCGGTTCGGCAAACATTTTATGAAATCCGCTAGTTCTATACCATATATACGCCTTCAATAAGACCCTGTGATCTGTGAACCACACATTGGCGGTTCCTAATCTTGTTTCCACCAGTGACCGGAACAGACATGGAAACCCTTCCACAGGTCAGAACTGCACCCAGCAAGCACCCCAAGCGAGCACCTACCGTTGTTTCTTCTGATTTGATAAACCCCAGTAGTGTCACTTCAATTCATTGGCCCTGAAAAGCTTATTTCTGGGTACAAGGTAGGAATGACAGAGACGTGATCGACCCTCAGTCCATCCAATCGGCATGTTTAGTGCCTGTGAGTTTCTTCCGGCAAAGCAGCTTCAGGAAGTCAGATATGTGCTACTGGCTCACAGACCGGCCTATACAGATGTACTTAAATACCCACCCCATCCACAAGAGAGAAGTTATATTTTCAGGTAAAGGATGGGAAGTTGTTAGCAACATCTCTGTGTCTCAGGAGTAGTCCACGCCCCGGGGGTTTGGAAGTTGGGATGATACAGACAACATCTTGTTGTCTTTATACTACAGAAATGTTTTACATTAGATTTTAGTCATTTTTACAGTGGTTCCCAACCTTTTTCAGTTACTGTACCAACGACAGAATGTTGCTCTGCCTGGAGTACCCCTGAAGCACCCCTCATGTTAATTTCACTAGTAATGCCTATGGTGTCATGAGTGTTTTCAAGGACCCCCTGTGGAGAGGCCAAGTACCCCCAGGGGGCCTAGTACCCCTGGATGGGAACCACTGGTTTAGTAGACGCTCTTATCCAGAGGGACTTACAGGAAGCGCAGACATTTCAAAAGAGCTTGATGAAGACACACAGGTTGTTTACAGTAGCAAGTGCATTATAGTCAATTAATTAGATATCTGCAAAGGTTAGCGCTGGAAAGAAGACCAAACAAATAATAAACGTGAAACATAAAAAGTTAACCGAAGACAACAGACAGAGGTGGTGGCAGTGGAACTATTTCAAGCGCTGTATGAAAAGGTGAGTTTTCAGCTGTTTTTTGATGCTAGGCAGGACATCTGCTGTCTTAGCCTCCACGGGAAGCCACTATTAAGGTGCCAGGACAGATACGAGTTTTGACTGTGTGGATCAGGAACAGCCACCGAAGAGCCCTAAGGTGGCTGAATAAAAAGCCCAGGTAGGGATGTAGGGTTTGACCATTGCCTGAAGGTAGGGAGGAGAAGCTCCTCTTAATGCTCCGTAGCCAGGAACCATGGCCTTGAAGTGGATTCGAGTTTCAACTGGATCCAATGTAGAGTGAGAAGAAGCGCGGTGACTTGGGAAGGTTGAACATCAGGCGGGCCGCTGCGTTCTGAATGAGTTGCAGGGGTTTGGTTTCACATGTCGGGAGAACCACCAAGAGTGGGTTGCAGTAATCCATTAGTCTTCTGCTCCCGCTGACTTGGAATCACCTATTTTGTTTATTTAATTTTGAAAATTGACTAATTAGTGGGACAAATATCAAATTTGGGTGCCTGTGGAAACACCCTATATGTTCTGAACTTACGCAACAATCAGACATTTATCTCGTTCTTTTAAACATCAAATACTGCCCTATTTGGCACAGACCTTCGGGAAAAAATTGAAAAGAAGGCCCCACACGGGACTCGATTCTGCCAAAGAAAACTATAGAGCGAGAGGCCCTGGTCTACTCTACTCAGCCATACTTGATGTTAAGTAGCTTGATTTTTTGGGGTGGTGGTAAAACCATTGCAAACTAAAGCCGCAACCTTAACCAGTTGAACTTAATCCACAAACTCAGGTATCTGGTTTATTACTGACGCAGAACGAGCACTGACACAAAAAAAAATCCAGTCCAGAAATAGACGTCTGTACACAACATATGAGTGAAATATGAGTGAAACTGTGAAATATTGGTTGTGACGCGTCCCGGCCTGTCTGCCTGTCAGTGCGGAACCCGTCCTGACAGGGTTTAAAGTTTATTCAACTTTAATTAACTTAAATCCCTTGAGAAAACATACTGCTGTAATGACAGGCTTTTTAAACATGGTGTATAGGACACTGGAAATGAGGAATATTGTAACTGTTTTAACTAGGCCAGGTATTTCAAACAACAAAAACAACCGTAAAGCACAACGAGCTATATAGTCATCATTTTGTGATCAGAAGATGTTTAAGCAATAGAAATAGATCACCCATCCACTTTCATTGGAATGCCTGTACTAGTATTTCAATATCTCTACTGTTGGGCATATTTAACACTAGAAGTAGCAGCCCATCAGTAATTGGTTGATTAACTATTATGGCACAGAGACACTACTCTATGTATTGATGTGTGATTGGTTGAGCCAAGTGGAGATGTTAACTGCCAGGACCTCAGTCTGAACTGAGCTTCCCTGGGCTCCATCACAGAAACACAATAACAGACTCTCACACTCTCACTCTCTGGCCTGATCGATACCATCCATCACACGGCCGTGCACACTGTCCAAAGGCTACCAGAGCCCAGCCATGCAGACATACATATTACACACACGCACACACACACACGCACAAACACTCACTCACTCACTCACCCATGTGAACATAATCACACAACCCTCTGCAACCCACACAAAACTGTAGACTATGCACAATCATGGACCAAAACTCACATACGCATGCAACAAACACATGGAAACACACACACACACACACATAGACACACACACAAACCATTAACAGTGGAGCATGAATAAATTGGGTCTGTATTCCCTCCCGTCCCTGAACCGAGCCGACCAATAAGCGCTCTCCTTCCAACTTTTCCCAGAGTCCCTGGCGACACAGACTCTGCTGTTGTAGCATGGTCTCAGGCCCCTAGAAGAGCAACACTGAATTGGCGTCTGCATGTAATCAACACAATCAACTGGCCTTCTGTCTAAGCCCCTCACATCCCCAGAGATGAACAGACAGCTACTCCACGAGAGACTGAACGGCCTCCTCTGTTTTTGGGTGTTTAAGGGTGCGTGTGTGTGTGAGTTAGAAATCAACATCCCTGGCGGTGCCTCTCGAGTCCCCGCGCAGAGGGCTTAAGTGAGTAAGCAGAGAGGAGTAGAGAGAAGTGGAGCAGAGGCGAGAGGAGAGCCGAGCGGAGTGAAAGGAGTTAGGGAAGCTGCTGGCCGAGGCTAATTTTGCAGAGCAGAGAAGCCTCACTACGCACAATGCCTTCACTTAGGGGATTTTACCACGCAGGCAAGAGACAGAATCAAATCTAATGTGATCCAGCCGAACTGTGTAAAGTAAGCCGCGTTTTGAACACATCACATTATGCAGAACAAACTGTATAGAGAGGTGGAGACACCAGAAGGTTCAGGAAGGTGTCCTTCTATCTGAACCGGGCCACATGAAACTGACTGTTTACATAGAACACCACACAACTCAACAAGGCCGGGGTCACTTCTCTTCACTTCCTGGGTATCGACTCAGGCACGGACATTCTTCGCAGAAATGCAATTATTTCAGTCAATTCAACTGACTGGAATTCAGACAAAACTGACCTGGGCCCCGATATTCTGCAATGGGAAAATAAATACTAGCAAGCAGCTATGGCGATTCGCAGCCCGCGGAAGACTGAACAATCCAAATACTCGTTATCAATTAGACGTTAGTCCAGGGGAATGTTTCACCCCATCTCTAAGTTCCAGTCCAGCTGCGGGCCACATGGCAGCTGACAGATTAACTACTGCTGGAGTAATTAGGGACAATCTAATTAGGGACCAACTCGTCCAACTGTGGTAGATCCACATAATAAAGAAGAGGCCACTTCAAGGAACATGGAGAAAACCCTCCACAGTCTAATGACAGGTCACAGGCACTTGTTTTGTGGGGTGGGGGGCAGTTCAGGCATGAGTCAGTAGAGATCCTCTGACTCAGTGTTTCCCAAACCTGGTCCTGAGGACCCGAAGGGGTGCATGTGTTTGGTTTTGCCCTAGCACTGGGACACTAAACCTGCACCCCTTGGAGAATCCAGGACCAAGAAACTGCTCTAACTGCAAACAATCGATGTGTGCATAATTTCAACACCCCCCCCCCGCTATTTTTCGAAGAAGAAATTAGAGAAGGAAAATAAAATGTTTTCCGACGTGTTTAGGTGACACTCCAAACGAACACTTTATTTGGTCCAGAGCTGTTGCCATGGAAACATGCTCAGGGCTACATAGTACATGGAAGAGAAAAAAAAAGAAGAAGAAAGTCTGTCCAGGAGGATAAAACAGGGATAGGCCACAGTCTGGTGTGTCTTCCTGTCATCTGATAAAGAAGCCTGCTGTATTCAGAAACATCTTCCACCACAGATTTTCACAAAACGAAAATGGAACATAAAACCCCTCTCTTAATCAAACTTATGTGCCTTTTCATTTAATTGATTGCAATTAGGAGAGATTGTCAGAATGCTCAAACCAAATACCGTGTCAAGTCCAGAAATAGAACCATCAAATCTCTGAGAGTGAGAAATTACTTTGGACTTAAAAAATCAGATTGAAAGCCCAATCATGAGGTTTGTTTGTTCCACTTTGTTACGCACTACAAAAAATAAAAATAAAAAATCTCATCCAAAAACAAATCAAAGTAATTACACTGACTGTCAACAACAATAAAAAAGTTACCTGCATTAACCTCCCAACTTCCTCAATCTCCTTAAGTAAACCAATGATTACTCCTAACATGATTATAGTAAAAAAAAAACATCACATTGTGGTGTGACCCTGAACCGTAACCACACTCAGAATAGCAGCAAACGTCTGAGGGCTTTGCGGCTATTTATGTTGTTAAAATGGAAGCTGGACGACAGACACTTTAAACCAATTTCCACCAGGCGGCTGTGGATGAGGTAAGTTGGCGCTAATGCGGTTAACCGGAGCACTTTGGCAGTTGGGTATTACCACAGAGACATGGCGAGGTGTGACCTAGGCGTCTGGCGTCCTAGTTGGCCAATCTGGGTAGAGGAAGCGGGCCAGGAGAACCGAGGGGGCGGGGTCGGAGCAGACCAGAGCACTAGGCTAAGCTGGAGGGGATAGTCTGGGGTCCATGTATCACACACACACACACACACACACTCACACAAACAACACACACAGATTACGCATGCATACACCACACACACACATAGACACACACACACACAATACCATGCCTCACCAGAACTGAATAACAAACATCACTATAGGAAACAACTTCCCTGTTTGGTTTCAAGTCTTCCAGAACAGCAGTTACTGCACAGCCAATCCTGCTGTCCTTCCTTACCCAGGTCTCCCAGCCTCCACTTGAACAAGACGCTGGTGCCTATCCAGAAGAAGTCCCGGGCCAGGCAGTACAGCGAGGCCTCCTGCAGACCTAGAGACACACCCGTCTCCCTCTCCTCGGTCTCCTTCGCCCCACTGCTCTGGACGGAGGCCCGGTTGGTCGCAGGGCATTGCTCCTGGGCGGACCACATCAGAGCAGAGGTCACAGGGAAGGACATGGGGAAGAGGCCGCTGGTCATCACTGAAGCACTCATGTCTGAAGGAGTGTGGCTGCTCGCCAAGGGTTCCCCGTTCCGTCTCTGTGACAACCAAACTGGACAACCCGGCTGAAGGAGTGTGGCTGCTCGCCAAGGGTTCCCCGTTCCGTCTCTGTGACAACCAAACTGGACAACCCGGCTGAAGGAGTGTGGCTGCTCGCCAAGGGTTCCCCGTTCCGTCTCTGTGACAACCAAACTGGACAACCCAGCTACGTCCGGTGCAGGTGGAATTAAGTCTGTGCCCCCCCCCCCCGGCTGTCAAGGCCAATGCAAATACAAGGGCTTAAATACAACTGGCAGAAGTCAATGGGGGGGGGAGCATTTAATTTAAGAGGATGGGTCTCTTGGCCTCGGTAGAGTCGATGAGTATACAGCATCTGTTTCCTTGGTGGCCAGCGGAGTGTTAGTAAATGGTTTTGTCTGCTGACGGAGCCTTTCCAAAGCGTTCCCCCAGATCTGGCATTTTCAGTAGGCAGTTCCCTCTCGGTGTGAGAGGGAGAAAAAAAGATCCTCCTTTCCAAATGATATCAACAGTTAGTTAATAATCTGGCTCGGCTCATCGCAGCTGAACGAAACCACTCCTGCCAGCTCCTCTTTACTGACATCCCTTCGTCTCAGCTGACAACAAGGTGCGCCTGCATCTTAGAGCAGAGTCTCGGCGTTATTCTCAGTCTTGTCTTCAGCTGGAGCTCTTCAGTGTTACTCAAACAGCTGCCTGTTAGCTGAGTCAGAGAGGAGACGCAGGTGTAGCAGAGAGGGAAAGAGATAGACGCTGTCCACAACCTGTGCAACATTAGTGCGACAGCAAGCCCAAATCCTTTGGAATCTTTAATCCAGGTCTGAGGGATTTGCTCAATGTGTTGCCAAGGACGATAATGGCAGAGACACTGACACTGGGAATAAGCGAGGCACCCTAATAGAGATCGAGTCTTTGTTTTGTTTTTTTCTCTCCAAACCAATTAAGAAATATTTTTCATCCCTGAAAGTGTCTCTGGGGCTACCAGGGGCTATCATGTATGCGCTCACTGACTCGCTTTCCCAGCAGAGGGTGAGACATGAAACACTCCTTTAATAAAGGTCTCTCTCTCACCCTTTGTCCTCTCCCTTTCCCTCTCCCCGATTTCAATTTAACCTTAAAGGGCTTTATTGACCTGAGCAGCATTTGTTTACAACACTAAGAGCAAGTGGAAAATAACAAGGATAAAATACAATAATAAATAACAAAAGCAGAAGAAGTGAAAGAAAAGCGATAGCTCAAGGCTGTGGGAATATTTTAGGTCCTCTTCAAACAAGGTAGTTTTTTTTTTTTTTATCAAATGGGCAGGGACTCTGCTGTCCCAGCTTCAAAGGAAAGCTGCTTTCACCAGTGGGGTGTCTGGAGAGAGAAGAGCGTTGGGTCGCTGCTGCCCAATCCTTGGAGTGGGACAACAAACAAGGCATGGATCAGTGATGACAAACAATTTCCCTTTCCCTGTTGACTACATGCATAACAATTTGGGCTAATTCCTTTTCATAGCCCACTTATTCATTCGTTTTGCACGTGTCCCCTGAACACCTAAACTGTTTTGCAAAAATGAACACCAAGAAACAGCACGCAAACGCAAACCAATGGACCCCGAAAACCAATCAGACAACCACACATCGGAAAACAGCCACACGTCCTCAAGCGAAACACCCAGACGATATTTAAATTCACTCAAAGACAGAAAGTATTCTAGCATGAGCTCATATTTTCAGCACATTTCACTTCCGCACAGGAAAACAAATTAAGACCAGTTTTACCTAGTGAAAAGGGAGTAGGGAGGTATGATGGGATACTGGTGTGTATCTTTGGCAGAGGTGCATATAAAATAAAGTGAGAGCTGTGAAATCCAGTAGGAAGATGAAAGAGGAGGTGCAAAGCCTCAAATCTGACATGGCAAATACGCCGGCCTTGTCCCACCAACTGCTATAAATAGAGACCAAGCTGGACTCCTCTTCCGTTGTTACATAAGGTAGCCCACAGTCCTGAGGAACATATAGTCTTGTGTTCTATGAGCACATGGGTGAGTGTATTGCGAATGTTAAAGGGTCTCCATTATAGGGAACGCCAAACGAGCGCTCGACGTCATTTTAATTTGGTTACAGGGGTGTGTGGGGAGGAGGGGGAGGCGGGGGAGGCGCGCTCTCCGTTGACAGAGATCTGCTTTGATCGTCATGACGATCAGTGACAGCTTCACACAGCCATCTATTTACATTCAGTTTAAGTCATTCAGCAGGTCCTCTCATCACGGAGTGACACTAGGGAGTGCATGCATACATCTTTGTACAGTTTTTTTCCTACTGACCCCAGATGGGAATTGAACCCACAAACCTGAGCTGAGCTGCACAACAGATGAAGTCACAAGCAGCCATCTTGGCCGTACCCAATGTGGCGGAAGCTATAACAATGCATTTACGGGCGTCCCAAGTGGAGCCAACTGTCTAAGGCACTGCCCTACAGTGCTGACGCACCCACTACAGCCCGGGTTCTGCCCCAGGGGCGTATTGAGCCAGGGCAGCATGGGTGGCGGGAGGGGCCCCCGGCAGTGACGACCTTGTCCCACTGAGCGCTGGCAAGCCCCACTGGCAGGTTCAGCACCTTAAGCTGATGCATACCGATACTCAATTAAGCAGTGTCCTCTGACAAGATGGCTCAGCTGACACCCTGGATGAGCCATTATTGTGAAAAGGCGCAAAAGGGCAATCATCAGAGGACACGATCCGATCTTTGATTCTCCAGAGCCCGTTAGGAGACTGAGTGGTTAGAAAATGCGGGAAATTGTATATTGCAGACATTCAAGAAATAAATTGCTAAAAATTAAATGCACTGATTAACGTCTACATATCTTTTTGGATGATCATATTTCATGCACATTTTTGCATACATTTCAATGTTATATGTGAGCTAAATATAAAACAATATCCCATATACTGTCTCTAGCTTCTCCCTCTCGCCCACCCTCCTGTCTCTGTCTGTCCTGCTCTCTCTCCCTCCCTCCATCCCTGTCTTTCTTTCTCCCCCACTCTCTGTCCCTTTCCCTTCCTCCCTCCCTCTCTCTCCTCTCCCCTGCTATATTCCCCCTCTACTGTCCTGCGATAATGTAGAAACAACTGAGAAGTGACCACCACAGGCATTGAAACCCTGATGGGGCAACATCACAAAGACAAGCACAAAGAAAATGACTCTAAATGTTTTAATTTCCACAAACAGCGAGAGGACTATTTTCCCTGGCCACCGGGGTTCTCTGACTTCATCCTTTAATGACCTGCTGGCTGCAACATTGAGCCAGGGAGCAACAAAAAGCCTTCGGATGGAATGTGTTGTGATGTTTAAAATGAGAGGTCTACAGAAAGAGCTGGGGGGGGGTGGGGGACATTGCCAGTGTGTAAACTCACCCATTCACTTCAAGGGCCACTTGAATTCCAGCTCAACAGCCAGCCAGCCAGGCCCTTTCAGAATCAGACAATGGAAGAGTTACATTCCAGGCTCTAACGGGTATGGGTATAATTCTGCAGGGCATGGACTCCAACAAGATGTTCAGATAATATAAGCCAGATATATTGAAGCCGCGAGAGCAACACAGAGACCAGTGCCCTGAAAGGTCAGCTACTACTACTTTGCCGTGGTCATTTAATCTCCACTTCTTACCGGCCAAATGACATTTGGGATAGACAGTCGGGAAAGTACATTTTATTAAACATCCTGGCTTGTAGAGACAATCGGGTCTTTTCTTGGGCAACGTGTTTCGGAGTGATTATCCCCGGGGTAGCCATGGCAACGGTCTGATGGTTATGCGGCGGGGCAGACCGCCAGCCAGGGACGGCGTATCAAGACGAAGACCCTTATTTCACAGTCGCTGCGACACGACTGGACATGCATCGTACCGAAGAGAGTTATTTGCATGTGCGTGGATTTCAGTAAAAGCCTGAGTGGAACGAGTCTTAACGTGGGCCTCTAACTGTAGCTCCCCCTCGCCCCGCAGGGGATCTATCAAAGAATTTGAATAATTGGATCTAAGTCCGGCTCTCAACTTCGTCTTGAGAGTTATGGTAGTAAACTACACAAGGTAGACTTTTCACGTTTGTTTGCGCATCAGCAGTTTTTCCACTCGGGGCTTGAATGGGACAGGGCCACCTGACAGCCAGTGTGGGTGTGGATGTGTTTCCAGACCCAGGAGCCTCTGATGCCGCTCATGAAGAAAGTTCGGTTTTGGACCCGGCCCAAGTCAAGGTTGCCAGTTTCACCGTGTGTTCAGTTATGATAAGTTGGAACATGAGTTGCATTGGGACATATTTTAACGCTTAGGATGTTTTTTAAGAGCGGGCGGCAATCCACAAAATCCCTCAATTTAAAATGGGAACTTAACGGGAAATTGTGTTCGGAGTGTAATGTGTTTAGAAGAGTAATGTCAGAAATCTAACAATGTTGACTTATAGAAGCTATTACACAGCAAATAGTGCCTTGGAGCTTTGTAACTTGACTTAAATCAAAACACTACGTTTAAGTCAATTTCTAAGATGTTTTGAGGGTTGGCCTGTTTCTCAATCGTCGAATTGGATGAAAACAACAAAAGCATTAAAAAAAAGATAACCTAATAAATGAGCCTTCGGGACATTTTATCCGACTAAATCTGAAATTGATGGCGTAGTCTTGTGATAGGGGGCATTGCTGTTAATAACTGAAAAACAATAGCTGTAACAAAGAGAAATCAAATGCAACACGGAGATTTAAAATGTAAACATAATGCAAAGCATCGAGATACAACTCAATGTGGGTAGAACGCGCAGCGCGCCTCATCCTTTCGATACGGTGACATCCGAAACACCACCTGTATCCATTGCAGCGTGCAACCAATATACAGTCATCCACATCACTCACAATGGTTCTGTTCAGTGTTGTCCTTCCACAGCCGTGACGCTTAAACTGGGAATGTACTGGTACGCGGGAAGGTACGGCTTACTTTGGGAATTCCTGAAAACAGTAAACAAAGCCCAACACAAATGGAAAGATTTTCAGCCATGGTGTTTTTCACTATTGCTGGCAGCCTCGTGACCGTCTCTGTACGAGGGCAGGCACTCTTACCCATGTGATACGATGATACCTGTGTGGACAGAACAAAACAGAGCTGCGAAAATGTATCTGGAAAAACCGAAACATTAGGAAACGTCCCGACAGGTGTCCCGGAATGGAATCTAGTGAAGCGATTTATTAGTGGGCCATACCACCTCTAAAAATAAAACATCCACTGTTTTGACACCATTTCGTCACGAGAGTAAGACATACTTTGGCTGTGTTCTCCTGTGTAATTTCAGTTAACCAGTTGTCTGTGTGATTAATCAGCAAATCCTATGTGCGGAACCTGCCTGACTTGAATATATATATATATATATATCACACAGACAACTGGTTAACTGAAATTACACAGGAGACCACAGCCAAAGTATATGTCTTACTTTATGTGTATATATATATATATATATATGATCGGTTATATATGATCTTTGCTCCCTTTGCTCCCTACGTGCATCACTGAGCCTTGGCCGCCCATGACCCTGTCGCCGGTTAACCGTTTTTCCTTTCTTGAACCACTTTTGATAGGTACTGACCACTGCAGACCGGGAACACCCCATAAGGGCTGCAGTTTTCGAGATGCCTGACCCAGTCGTTTAGCCATCACAATTTGGCTCTTGTCAAAGTCGCTCAGATCCTTATGCTTGCCCATTTTTCCTGCTTCTAACACATCAACTTTAAGAACAAAATGTCCTCTTGCTGCCTAATATATCCCACCCACTGACAGGTGCCATGATAACGAGATTAGTGTTATTCACTTCACCTGTCAGTGGTCATAATGTTATGGCTGATCGGTATATATAAATGTATATATGTATATATTCAATACATATTGTATGCCCAAGTTGTTTCAGAAGAGCTGGTTCGAGGCATAAGTGACAGAAGCGGTGACTTAGGGCCACCGCTTAGGGGTCAACGGACCTAGTTTTGCTTAGGGCCCCCAAAATGCGAGAGCAGGCACTGTATTTCAGCACCATGGATAGCGCAACAACCTTCCCAGTTCATGAGCAACGCTCCAGTTTGTGTTTGAAGAGCTTCCTTCCCGTTCTCATGCGTACTGAAGGGGTAGTGTTCATGCTGACAGCGTTAGGCCTGCACTAGCATGAATACAGTCTGTCTTTCTGTCCAAGTCCATTCAATCTAAATTGCTTTGGAAATATTTGTTTACATTGCCAAGCTGTATTATTAAACAAACTGAACAAAAAACAGGAATAAACAAATCTACAGTTCTAATTACACGTTACGCATAAGTTTTAAAATGGATGAAAGGCATTCCTCTCTCTCTCTCACACACACACACACACACACACACAGAGACAGTCAGAAGAGAGCGAACAGAAAGCGAGAAACAATCACACTCGGTAGGGGGACCATTTTCACTGCTACCATGCAGTAGCTGTCATGTTGCTATCCCAGCACTGGAACACACAATTTCACACAACCCCTAAACATGGGTTAGAAAACACACCACCCACAGTTCGCAGATAGAGGGGCACAAAGCATATCTCACAGTGGGATTCGGAAAATCTGGACACAGTCCGCTTGTCTGATGGAAAGTAATCCATAACTAATCCGGCACCTTCCTCTGATGTAAACTACAGAGCAGCCGTACTCTGTCTGCTTCTGCGGTCCTGTAGGAAGTGTCAGCGACTTGTGTCTTTCGTTCCTTTTCTGAGAGGAACATTTTTGTTCTATACCAGCACCACCGTATCCGGCCCAACCCTTCAGGGGAGGTTTGAAAGACCTAGCTACGCATTTTTTGCCACGTAAAATAGAGCAAAGGCCAGCTTTCCACCTCCGCTGGCCGCAAAGGACAATGCACAAACAGAATGGAAACACAAGTCATTGACAACATGCAAAATATACACAATTAATAAAGAAAACCTACATATCATACACAGCGTCACACCACGCAAGCAGAGATGGTTGGAAATGTATGAAATGCATTCACTACTCAAAGTCGGTCTGGAAAAGGGTGTTAACTAAATGAGGGAAATTTAAATAGAAAATGGGCCACCTTTTGCCTTCAGAAAAACTCCATACGTGTCCTATGTCCTGAACTGTGTAGGGTGACATTGTAGTACTCTGCAGTAGAAGTCCTGCGCTCCAGAACGTCCCATAAAGGTTCAATGATATTCTGATCTGGTGATTGGGGAGGCCGTTGAAGGCATTTAACGTCATTCTGGTGTTCATAAAACCCCTCTTGAATTAGTTTAGCAGAGTGTAAGTGGGCATCATCATCCTGGAATATTGGAACATTATGAGGGATCAGTGTTTGCAGCTTAGGATGCATCTGGTCCTGTAAAATGGCCTCCAATTCCCTGGTCGTTATATGAGCATACAGAGCAATCATGGAACCAAATGACTCCCACAAGATGACTGTCCATACCATTACAGATGCCCCACCATGTTTAACAGATGACTGTCCACACC
>JACXGI010016571.1:0-15680 GCA_016801175.1 Esox masquinongy
GGTTTGTAAGCTTGTCGACCATGGCAAATAGAGTGCGGGTATTGTTGATATTCTTGTTGATCATTCCCGATAAATGTTGCTGTCTGGCCCTGCGTAACTCATTGTTGAAGCTACCAAGGCTTTGTTTATAGATATCATAGTGAATTTGAAGTTTAGTTTTCCTCCACTTACGTTCCGCTTTCCTACATTCTCTTTTCAGAGCGCTTACCATCATGGTGGTTCTCCATTGTGTTTTCTGTTTGCTCATAGTTTTCTTTACCTTTAATCAAACTAATCAAATAAACTGATACTTAGATAACCAGTACATCTGCATATGTTCAACTAATAAATATTATCGAAACAAACTCTAAATCCAATCCTAATCAGTGATCACTTCATTAAAAGGAAAATGGATTGGATGCATGTTGAAGGTTATATTGTCACGACCCGGCCCTTAGATGGTGACACGCAAGGGAGTCCACACATTGGCATTAAAGGGGTAACAAAAATGTTTATTAAAAAACAAAGTGTAAAACTACTAAGGAAAAAAAACCTGTGTAGTGAGAAAGTAAATATATGAGTGGAGAACCCTGGATGAGTGTAAAATGTGTTGAGGGGTGAACCTAATCAAAACACATAATCAACCAAATCACAAAACAACATAGTCCTTATGGGGGGAGAGAGAGCCAGGACTGGGCACCTTTATCTTCTTCCAGGAACATTTATCTTCTAGTTGGTCCCAAACCCAGGTGCAACCTGTCAACGACCCAATCAGCTCCACCTGTCCCCAATCTGCAAATAAAAGCACAAACACAGAGAAGAAGGCAGACAGAGAGAGGGTGTAATAATATGACTGATCTTGAGTTTTGACTACTGACCTGGGTCATTCGTGGGGAGTGGCATGTCCCAGGAGTTGTTTAAGGTGTGTTCTGGCAGTGAAGAAGGAGGGTATGGGATGGGACTCCCACAGCATAACATGGGTCATCTGTAACTAGGAAGGGAAGGTAGACTGAAATATTAAAGATGTTGCTGAAGTAGTGGTTAACATGTTGGGTCAGTAACCAAAAGGTTACTTGCCTCAACTGATCCTAGAAGTCATTCATGATAAAATAATTTGTTAAATGACTAATGTGATGTAAATATATAGTGCATATTTGGCTAGTGTACTAGTGTTAGATTAGCATGTATAGTATGACTGACACATACTGGCTTTACATGTTTCTCAAATCATCTTGTCTGCCATTCATAGGGTGATCTCCAGCACAGAGTGTGTCTGAGGCCCTCTCCCATGTTTCCAGGGTTCTATTCTGCTGGCTTGTCTAGACCTGCAGCGCTCTTCTGCCAGCCTGACACTGAATACACACACACACACACACACACACACACACGTTAGAGCCTTCAGACTGAACAGATTACAAGTTACCTTATCTTTAACATACATACATCCTTTGCGTTTCATTCTCACCTGTTTAAGCGGCCAGTGGATTATGTCACCACTTCATCAACCAAAGCATTACAGGCCTTGAAGTAATGAGGTTGTCTATGTTTTTTAGGTCTAAATTTTTCCTTGCTGGGAAGGGGGGGCATGGTACAGCTGTCAAAGGCATGGTGATGGTACATCTGGGAATCAGACTGTGGTAGAATACAACCTTGTTGTTTATACAGAGATTGAAATAGGCCTCTGCTGTCACTTTAAAATACGTTACCAAACACATTTGCTGGCTACAACATACCGTAGTTACATTATAGTAAGCCTTAACTAAAACTGTATATGGTTATATTGTGACTGTTTCTGACATGGAGAAGTTCATCTTCAGTCTCGCTAGCAATTGCTCAATTCTTATGATTATTCCTAGGAAGTTAGTAGATACTAATAAGCCTATTACTGGCTAATAAGCTGTTAAAATGGCCTGTGGCAAAAGCCATACAGTTAGACGCTATGGTGGAGGTAAACTTAATAAGAAACTTTAGTCAGTTTAACACAATGCTCAGTGGTGTCTAGCGACTGCTGAAATGTGTAATGCCATGGTGTAGTGGTTAAAAACAGTGCCTCTCATGTGGAAGTTCGAATTTATTGAGAGCAACGACATTTATTAATTATTTCTGATTCTCTCGTCTTTTCACTTGATGAAAAAGTTAGTTATCGTGTACTTTATTGATAGTTATTGTATCAATGTCATTCACGAATGAAAGAAAAAAGTATATTGTTATGCCATGAAAGAAAAAAATACATTCTTATGCCATGAAATGAAATAGCTTTGGCAGACTCGCTAGCAATTGCTCAATTCTTATGACTATTCCAGTAAGTTAGTAGATACCGGTAAAACTTATTACTGGCTAATATGTTGTTAGAATAGGGTGACCAGATATCCCCATTTTCCGGGGACAGTCCCCGTTTTTGGGGGCATGTCCCCAGCTGGAGTTGTCCCTGGAAATGCCCCCGTTTTTTAACTGTTTGTTAAAAAGAGACCGCAAAGTGAAATAATATATTACGTGGCAAAAAAGACCAGGCAGAAGATCCTACCGGTTGATGTTTCAATCGCGCTGTGCTTGTTTTTGGCGAGAAGCTGCTCGCTATAGTAGCTTCTTTCACTCCTCTGCTAATTACTTGCTCATGCTAGTTTTAGAGAAAACTGCTGGGGGAAACTCGGCCAGAAGCTAACAAGTGTCAAGTGAATCCATAACATCACCACAAACGTCTTTCCGAGACCAATTTCAATCATTTTAAATACTAGCTAGTGATGTTACAATGTCACAATGTTTTATTATTAAATAGATAGATGGTCTGCTCTATAAGGTTTACAATAAGTTATTCAAGCTAACATTAGCTATGCCGAGGTTAGCTAGCTAATGTCAAGGTTAAAAAACATTCACATATTACACATGCAGTGGATGGGCTATTTTGAAAATATGATCATATTAAATTAATGCACAATTAATTGAGAATATTTATTTGTAGATTACAATTTCAATGATTTGACATTATAAGTATTGTGAAAATATACTTAGAAATCTTCATAGATAACATAATATTTTCTGTTAGAGAGTGGAGAGGAAGGAGAGGATGAAGAATAGATAGGAAGAAGATTGAAGGAGATTGAGGAGGAAAGGTAAAGATATGATTACAGAGCCTGCCAATTTATTATTACAAACAATGTTTTCTAGATAAAATACAAAAATGAGGCAAGCAATGGGAATCTGTTAACCAAAGTATTTTATCTAATAGTGTGCAATTTATTATTAAAGATTGGAAAGGAAGAAGGAAAAATGAAGGGAGTAAAAAGATTGAAGTCAGGAGAGTGTAGAAGATGAGGTGGAAAGGTAAAGAGAAGG
The DNA here is from genome assembly GCA_016801175.1 of Esox masquinongy. Classification (NCBI taxonomy): domain Eukaryota; kingdom Metazoa; phylum Chordata; class Actinopteri; order Esociformes; family Esocidae; genus Esox; species Esox masquinongy. Next base: position 3,313 of record JACXGI010016571.1, read on the forward strand.
AAAGGAAGAAAGAGAAGATGAGTGAAAAAAGAAGAGATAGATTGTTGTTTTTCAATTTTGCTCATGTTCTCTTCTGCCCAGACAACCAGAACCACTGAATGGCTGTTCAGATTGGACAGTCCAGACTTGTCTGTGGTGTTTCTGTAATATAGTTGTTTTCTCTGTCTATTGCAATGTGCCTGTTAGACTAAATACAAGTAACCGGAATTGTCCGGTAAACTCTTCGGTATGGTTTAAAGCCAGTAAATCCACTTTACGGCATCTATCAAAGTCCTCCCACGGAGGGTCAGTCAGAAATGCATCCAAATCAAAAGTAGCCATCATAAGCCAGCAACACGAGCCAACAAACACTGAACACTAAACCAGCCGATCACACAATTACAGCTGTACAGTTCAACATTGAACTAGACATTAAACCAATTTACATGAGTGGCACGGGTATCAATGAGACATCCCGGATGAGCCCCCGCGTTATGTTACGAACCCCATGGCTCTAGCAGTCTAGGGTGGATGGTACAGAGAGCCGTAACATAAAACTCTTGCAAAGTGTAATAGTGTAAAGGAACAGAGAGAACAAAAGACACAGACAACTAAAGCTACCGTCAAACATAAAACCTTTATTATGAACACACGGTAAAGGGGTTGGGACAAAGGGGCTGTGCTGGACCCAAGGAATGAAATATTAAAGTCAAAAACCACTAAACTGAACTTGCCTGCCTCAAGAACGGCTTAGCTATCCACTAACCTATACAAAATTACAGTGGGTGGTGTGCTCATTTCTAACTAGTGTTCTTAGACAAGGTTTTCCTACGGGTTGTGTATGCCCAAGGGCGACCTGCTAAAAATCCCCTTTTCCCAGGCACAAACAAAACACAGGTTAAACAGGGACTAAACAGCAAACAATGGACTAGACAACAGCTAACAAAACACCACAGCAATACATACTCACATGAAACAAGACAAAGTAAGAAGTATGAGCTAAAACTACATGTTGTATGAATGAACAAAGGACTGTCTGTCTGTCAAAAGGATATGTACCACAGGGAACCTGCAGGTGTAACAGTCTTCAAGACAAATGCGCTCAGCCTCTGTAACATATTTTAGAAAGTTCCCAATGAGATCTCTTGACACTTCCAAAAGCTGCTTGCTCTAAGATCACTGGTGCATGTTTGGCAGGAAGATAATTCTCTTCCTCCCAACCAAACTATAGAATTTGGCCGACACTTTCCCACTGTTGTTTTCCAGAGTCATGGCGGAGGAATGGCACAAGCATGGCCCACTGTGCACTGGTCATAAAAGTAATTCCATAACTCAGACAGTCTCTGACAACTACCCCTTCATCCACTGCTTTCTCATATTTCCCATCTGGGAGAACAAGTTTAATCTGTATTTCTGCCTTTAGAAGGGTTTCATCACAAAAATGTGATATTAATTCTGAAAGTACTTGTCCTCTGTGCACAAATATGTTTCTTTTTCCTGTGTCATTGTGAGGAATGGGGTCTGGAAACAGTGGTAATGGGTTGTTAATCCCAGGTAGTTTTCTCCCATCTCTGTAAAGGTGTCAGGTTGCACTATTACAATGTTGCTGTCGTCAAAATAACCCTTACCAGTGTGGTCACCAGCAAATAAATCATCACTCAGGTCTACTGTGGAATACAATAAAGATGTGTCAGTGTTGAAAACATCTGTGTTCCTTTTTACAAAAATGACATCGGAAGTGTCTGTGTTTCACAATTTTCTCAGTTGATGGAGATGATGCATAGGATAAGCAGCTATGATTTTGAGCACTTTCAATTGTTCTGGGAACAATTTAATGTGATTGTAGCTCAGGATTTGATGCATTTTGAATGTTGCTCTATTTCTTTGCCAACTTCTGGATTCAGTTTAGTTGTCAAGTAAAACCTGATGAGTGGCAACTTTGTGTTAAAGTTTTCCAGTGTTCTTGGTAATCTGTAATATCCATCTCAAAATCAGTAATACTTCTGTGAGCATTTTTAACATCCGGGAAGAATAAGTGCACTGCGACCTCTGTCAATTGCTTTTTCCCCCATTCTTTTTAAACATCCATTTTGCGTGTCCCTCCTCCTCTTCTTGCGCTCACTTGTGCAAACACTTCTCTGTCATCATCAAACATCAGCCAACCCATCTCAATCTTTCACATTGTCTTCACTGCATTTTTTGGTTGCACATTTTCCTTGTAATGTTTTCTTCATTTAGTTTTCTGTCTTTTAGATAATTTGGATTTCAGTCTGTCAAAACATTTAGATTTCCTTGAAGCAGGGTAATTTTCTTTCCTTCTACAGTACTGGATCACTCACATCTCCATAGGGTGGCAAATATGTTTTCAATTGCTTGTCAATCTAAAAATAAACAATGGAATTTTAGCATTAATTCAAATTATCAACCTGTGCTATACAATTTATGTTACACAGTCTGCCCTAACCGGATGATACTACAAATTGTTGTAATAGCCTGAAGATAAACATATTGAATAGATTATATAATACTGAAACTACTACAAGGAAATCTAAATGTATTCTACCAATACTGCATCTATAAACTATATCCTTAATGAAGGTTCTAAACAATTAATATACTGCCCAAAACGTTACCTTTTCCTGCTCCATCCTTTCAATGACTGCCTCTGCAACATTTCTCTGCCTCAGAAAACTGCTTAGGTCATCCATCCTGTGTACAGTAGCATGTTTATGGATCCGTGTGAGAGCCCAGCATTACCCTAATTCCATTCTCATAACACAGAATCATCACTACATAAAGCGCTATTTGCAAGTGTAATGATTGATTACTAATCATCATAAACGTTGTGGTATAATGCTGAATCTATACACACGTTTAATCATGCACTTTTATACATTTTGCGCAAATGATTAATTGGCAGACGAGCAACGTACCTTCTTTTGAACTAGCATAAACTAATAAGAAAACAGCACGTGGCGGCAGCTTGGTACGAGACTGGGCAATAAAAAAACAATCTTTGGAGCGAAGTTCCCCAGATATCGTAGATTACCCCAGATAGACAGCCAGAAATGTTGTATATACCTTATTGACAAAGTATTCATATTGAAACCAGTCGACGTAAATAGGTATACATGGTACGACGTTTGGACCTACTGTAGCTTGCCATTAGCTTCCTATACAAAGCAGGCAGTAACGAACATGTAACAGAAGGCACGTTTATAAAATGTCGTGTTTTTCATAGGAACTCATGACTCTATTACTGTAGATTACTTGAAACATTCCAGTGCCTGACATTTTTAATCTTGAAAACAGCGTTGTTCATCTGAATTGTAGCCGCAGCTACAGCTACGTACTGTAGTTGTTGCTGCCTGCTTTAACGCATGCGTCTGTTGGTTTTTTACTTTGAGCGGTAAGTCATAACTATGAGATAATATATCATAATTATGAGATACTATGTCATAATTATGAGATAGTATTTTAACTTGCAAAAAAAATATGTATTCTTTATTTTTATTGTACAGGCGGAAATGGGCTTCAGTTAAGAGCTCTTTTATTTTGCTTTCTCAAACTTTTTCAGCACCGCCTTCCCTTTTTTTGCGGTCAGGCGGATGCAAGACTGGGCCTGAGTAAGCCTGTTTACACTGTGGCACCGCTGGATGCATCTAAGTCTCCTAAGAATGTTCATCATACAGAGTTGTGGCCCTGTGGCCCTGGGCTACAAACCTGCTCTGGCAAGGTGCTACCAGCGGAGCGAGGTCCCGAAAGCGACAGTGATGAGGAGTAGAGGAGAGTGGTATGGGTCAGGGAGGCAAACCCAGAGACTAGGACCGAACCAAGGGAAGTTGAAGGAGCGGTAGTCAGTGATCCTACCCAGGTGGAACCAGAGGGGCTGTTGGAGACCGAAGAGGAGAATGAGATCGAAAATGGGTGTGAGCCTTCACCCGTGGCGCTGCAGAGGTCAGAATGAAGAACTGCTGGATTCAACTCCAACCCATTTTGCCTGCCATGATTGGCTATGACTGGCCAAGGGGGTAGGGTTGAGGTTGTGGAGGTAGAGGCGGTCCACTTTCCTCTGACTGATTCGTCAGGAGGGTATTGGTAGGGTTTGGTGTAAGGGTAGGGTGTACTCGGCTGTAGGTCCAGGCAGTGGGTCACTTATCCAAATCTGGCGGGGTGAATGTAGCCAAGTGGGTGGAACTGATGTAGGGGATACGGTATTGGTGGGAACAGTTTGGGGGTGGCACGGGTCAGGTGATTTAGCCGCAAGAAAAACATTTCAATGCAATATAGGCGGATGGTTTCAGTTTAGACGGGACTGTGTTTGAGAAAGGCTAAGCAAACGGGCTGGGTAAGAGCAGGTCCAAGTTCCCAAGCTGGTGTTCCTGTCGAATTGCTGAGGTGTCGAAGATGTCAATTGCGTGATGCTGACTATATACGGGGGTGAGTTGGTATTTTTGTCTGGTGTCTCTGTTGGTATTGTAGTATGTTGGAGGTAGGCTGAGCGATATTAATGTGTTTTTGTTTGTATGTGGCTGTATGAATGTTTGCCACTGTTTTTGTAGGGACATTGATTTTGTTGTGGGTCGGGAGATAGTGTGTAGTGTGTTTTTGTATAGTTTTTTATTTTTTTTTCATTTGAGACACTTAAAGCCAATTTGTCCATATTCATGTATTTAAAATCAATTTTTATTAAACCAGATAATCGCTATTTATTGAACCAAATAATAAACTTGACTTCTTTTGTAACTATCTGTTTTCTGTGTTACTACTTGCCTGTTTTAGGCCCAGGACCTGCTTGCTACAGTGACCTAGGGTTACAGTTTGGATAATGTTTTTAACCCTATGTAATTCTTCTATTATATGCTCTTTGCATTCATTAGAAAACTTGTTAATAATGCCCTATCGTTACACTTCATCTTTAGAACAAATTATACACTCTGCAATACAATTATGATGTAATTGTTAGTTCTGCTGACAGAATATTAGTAAATATGCAATGCTATTCACAAACAAGTAGCGGACCTCACATATGTGGACCAACTCACAAATACGTAAGCAACTCACAAATGTAGCTACAGTCCCCCTATTATTCGCCGTTTCTAGTGGTTGGAGAACTAAATCCTCTCAAGGTAAAAATGTACATGCCCTGGAAAACAACGGTACGTTATGCTATTAAATATACCCTTTCAGTTAGCCTACCACCATTTTTTATAGAGATATAGAAATTGTTGCAAATCATGAAACTCGACTTGCGCGACAGAACAGATAATCACCCATTATCAAAGCGATCAGTCTTTTTTTCTTCATCACCAGAAGGAATGAAACATTCCTTGGTCAAATATCCGCTCTCCCCTTGTCAAACATCACCCGTTTACGTTTCAGCCCTCCCCTGGTCAATCATCAGCCCTCCCCTTGTCAATCTTCAGCCCTCCCCTTGTCAATCACCTGATTTGAGTACTGTGGCCATGACCAAGGATTTAAATCTGACCCTACTGCTACATTCACCTACATTACACGTGCGACCGTTCCAATCACCTACGTCGCACATGGAACGTTACATTCACTTACATTACACATGCGACCGTTACATTCACCTACGTCGCACATGGAACGTTACATTCACTTACATTACACATGCGACCGTTACATTCACCTACGTCGCACATGGAACGTTACATTCACTTACATTACACATGCAACCGTTACGTTCACCTACATTACAAATCCAAATGTTACGTTCACCTACATAACACGTGTTACGAATCTGTGGCTCTAGAAGTCTAGGGGGGATGGTATAGAGACCCGTAACATAAATCTCATGCAAAGTGTAAAAGTGTAAAGGAACAGTGAGATTAAAAGACAACTAAAGCTACCGTCAAACATAAAATGTTTATTATAAACACATGGTAAATGGTTTGGGGAAAGGGGCTGAGCTGGACCCAAGGAATGATATGATAAAGTCAGAAACCCCTAAACTGAACTTGAGTGGGAGAAACGCTTTGCTCACTACTAAAATATAAAAAAATACAGTGGGTGGTCTGCTCAGTTCTAACTCATGTTTTTAGACAAAGTTTTCCAATGGGTTGTGTATGTCCAAGGGCAACTTACTAAAAATCCCCTTTTCCCAGGTACAAACAAAACACACAGTTTAAACAGGGACTAAACAGCAAACAATGGACTAGACAACAGCAAACAAAACACCACAGCAATACATACAGTACTCACTTGAACGGACACTGTGAGATGTATGCACTAAAACTAAGTGGTGTATGAATGAACAAGTGTCTGTCTATCAAAAGAGTATGTATCACAAGTTGGTGTCTGCATGTGCAAAAAAGCAAAAGGATTCTCTGGGGGGAACCAACTGACTGGGTTTTAAACCAGGGGATGTGTGATGTGATTGGATAATGGATAAAAGGACCAGGTGGTGCAATCAGCAGGAGTGTCCACTGATTGGTCCACCTCAGCAGTCAGAAGATGAACTGATGTCTGCCAGGTGACACACCAAAGACAAAAATCAGGAACATAAGGGACACCTGAGTTTAGGGCAGAAGGAGGGGAAAAACACAAATACACATACAGGGGTACCTGCATGCGTAACAACATGTTTGTAGATCTCTAACTCTTATGGATAGTGAGCAATGAAAAAAGAGTTGTTTGGAAGGATAGATTCCTGTAAGTTCGCTGACAATGAAAATTGCATTTCTAAGGGGTGTGCTCTTGACAAGGTAGATCATTGAACAAAATACAAGTGGTTTAAGAGGTACATGTCATCTGTATTGGATGCTATTAAAAATAGTTCATGTGAATTCGGTAATAGAGTTGTAATAAGTCATTTAATTTTAAAATAAATTCAAGATAATGATTTTGGAAAAGAATAAGAGGGGTACCTTTAACAATCGAGGTAAAGGAACACAAAACACATGTTTGTAGATCTCTAACTCTCATGGATAGTGAGATATGAAAAAAGAGTAGTTTGGAAAGATAAATCCCTGTAAATTCACTGAAATTCAAAATGGAAAATATAAGGGGCGTACTCTTGACCAGGAAGGTCACTGAACAAAATGCAAGTGGTTTTAGAGGTACTTGTCATCTGGATGTTACTTAGGTAATAGAGTTGCAATAATACAAATATTTCTAAAATAAAATAGAGGAAAAGTAAGGGAACACAACACATATGTTTGTAGAAAAGTAGCTCATATGGATAGTAAGTTATTAAAAATAGTGGTAGAGAAAGACAAAAGCTGGTAAAATTAACTAAATTGAAAATGGCAAATCCACAGACTGTACTCTGGAGAAGGTAAATAAAAATTTAAATAAATGTGGTTTCAGAGGTACATGTCTTCCTGATAGGAACTTATTAAAAAAGTTAATCTATGTTTGGTAATAGTGTTGTATTGATACATATGTGTTTTATATAAAATACAGAGAATTTACTTTTAAAGGAGGTGTACCTTTGAGAGGATAGGTACAGAAACACACCACACTTGTTTGTAGATCTCCATCTCATATGGATAATGAGCAATTAAAATGGTATTGCATAGATGGATATATAATTGTTTTTAGAGGTACATGTCACCAGGATAGGAACTTATTGTAAAATGCATCTATATTTTATAGTTGTAATAAGATAAAAACATTTACGAAAATGAAGATAAATAATGGGGAAAATGAGTGGTGAACCTTTGTAAGGACAGGTAAAGAACATAGCAAAGGTTTCTGTACATCTCTAGCTAATATGGGTTTTGAGCTATAAGAGATATGCAGTTTAGAATGAGAAATTGAAGTAGAAGGAAAAACAGCAATTATAAGATGGGAATTGGGACAAGGAAGGTCCGTGACCAAAGTATAAATGATCTAGAACTAATATGTCTCTTTTTTGAAAACGGAACAAAACCGACAAACAAAAGGGTGTACCTTGCTCTCTACCTTGACCTGATTCTATATACAGTGGGGAGAACAAGTATTTGATACACTGCTGATTTTGCAGGTTTGCCTACTTACAAAGCATGTAGAGGTCTGTAATTTTTATCATAGGTGATTGTGACATGACTGGTCTCTTGTCTGGTCGCCGCTCCATCCCTGTCCACCTCTTCTTCGACTTTTTCCACTCTTCGGAAAACCCCCAGTTACTCAATATAGGATTTCAGATACTCAACAGTTTGGGGTTTCCTTTGTCGCATATTACGTTCTGAGGAGGAATACAACTGATGTGTAGACTGAAACAGAATGTTTCAGAATGATCTTGAGATCAGGATGGTTTTTAAAGTAAAAAACGTATTTTTAAATTCCCTTGGCTAAAAGAGAGGAAATGACCAACAACCTGGAATATATATTTTCTTAAACAAATGTCATGCTGTAATAATCTGTTAATATTTCACAAGTGAAATTTATTTTAACATTTATTTAATCAAGTTGAATCTTTTCAGGAAGCTGTCAATCATATTTGCCTATTAGGTTACATAACTTGGTCATTGGACTTGACATTACAATGAATCATATCATGGTGGAATAACTGTTGTAGCAGACCATTCAATATAACACCCTCCTGTAGAGGGCGGTATCCATACAAAAAACTGTCAGGAACAAAATATCATCCTTCTTTTAGATAACATGTTTTACTGCATACAGAAAATAACAAAGTACTTAAAACTCATCCAGCACAAATTAACTATTGTAATGGCAATTCCATCGAATACAACTCTTAAGGAAGGTAAGACAGAGGTCAAAATGCTCTTAAACGCAATTACAGATTATTATATCATATTTGCAAATAGAAAAAGGACACTAACTAACACAAGATCAGTGAGAGTCTGTCTGAAGAACAGTTGAGAAAAACTACTTTTTGTATATGTAAGTGTTCCAACATCTAACAAAATAACTGACATTTCATCAATACATGTTAATCTGGTCTAAACCAGTTAGGTTTATTCCTCTTAGTTTTGCTCTCCGCCCAAGGTTTCACCCAAATGCAGGTTGCCCACCTGCTTTTTATAAATACCTCTTGACTTCAACTGTCCACCCATGTCTTGTCCCCCTCTTACTTACGAAACCATGAACATATCTTGCATTCTTCCTGCTTGGCAAAATACAGGTTTGATACCTTTTTAAATAGCCCAATACTAAACCAGCAATTCTCTACTCCCCTACACAACTGTAGAAGTCAAACACATTAGTTCAACATATTTCTATAACATATATATACAAACATATTAGCATGTGTCTCAGATGTATCTCCCATTCTAATGGAGAACAGTACTGAGTACGTGCATATTTAATTTTAATTTGTTCAAAATAACAGTATTTAACGCGTGAAATATGTGTATTGACCAATCAGCACTTCAATACAAAAACATTGTCGTGTAATTCTTGAACTTGTACATTCTTTTTTTCAGAATGTTTTTTTTACATAGTTCATTAAAAGGACTGTAATTGTCTATGTCTGTGTCTATCATGTGCTGGATAACTGCTTCATATACACATCAACCCTACATGATTGAACATTCAACCTCTGAGCTTAAAAAGGAAATGCTGGGTCTTGGACCTAGTTTAAACCCAGTGCCAAGGAGTTTAACCTCAACCCCATCCACACCAGCACTCACACCGGTGTCAACCCCTAGACCTAACGATGCTCTGATTGGACCAGCAGTTGCGGAGACACTGCCCACCTCGGCTCTGGCTATTGCCCCAGCTCCAAGTACTGAGGCGGATGCCCCAACAGAAGCATTAGGACCTTTGGCCTCCGCGTCAAAGACACTAAATTCTGCCCTTGCAAGGCCGACCCCAGCCCCCGCCCAGGCCCCTGCCTTGGGAACACGTTCCCCTGTTTTGCCACTTGATCCATCATATGCATAAACTTCTGTACCGTGATATGTTCCTGTTGTAAAAGCATTCCCAGGCCTGTCAAAGTTATCAATACAATTTATTATCCCATCGGCTCCAACTCCCACTCCGCCCAAAAACCCAGCATTGACCCCGGTCGAAACATCAACGGCTGCACCCTCCACCCCAACAACTTTCCATTTTTTCTTCATGGAGCCGACTCCTGCCGTCGCGTTGGCCACGACACGGGGTTTCCCTGGTCCTTTGGTACTTCCATATCCATATCCAAAGGCCTCTTTTTTTGCAAACACTTTCTTCACCTCCCAAAGATGTGCATCCCTGTCTTGATTATGAATTCTGCTTCTGAACCCAACATTTCCATTGGCTGTAAGAGTGATTAAAATAAATTGTCAATCACCTGCCCGATCAGGTTGTGAATAAGATAGCTAAGTTCAGATGTTATGCCCTGTTTATAACTGTCCTTAGCTGTGTCTATAGCCATTACTAGCTATGTTTACACAAGGCAATATGAGGTTTATAACAATTTTATTAAGCAGCAAAACACTTCATTTTCAGTAAACACCCTTTAACCAGGAGCGCTTGTCTGGGACCAGTGCATACTGTCAAGTCAAGTCTCCTCAGGAAGACCATGCTAGCATTCGGCTGGTTGTCAGTACAGAAAGAGAAACTTCAATATACTGGAGGACTAACTATAGAAAGGTTTGATTTCCTGGAAAGGGAAAACAAAAAGGAAGCAGCTTGGTTTTGTAACACCGAAATGCAAGGCCTAGTGGTTATGAATAAATTTAGGTCATGTCTCTTTGTAACAGTATTCTGAATTAGTATGGACATACAGTAGTCTCTAGAAAAACAATTGTGAAATCGGGTTCACCTAACTTGCAGTTAAACAGAATGTGAGCCTAAACGACCAGGTGTTTTGATGCCATGCTAACTGATGCCTAGTTGTCCAACACCATTACCAGAGCCTTTCCTCTCCCCCTTTATTGATTCCTCCTCCACTTTTTCTTGTCCCTTCCCTTTCAATAGCACTTGCTGCACACCTGGATCTAGGAATGGATATACAGAAGAAATTTAAGCTGTAAAAGACAATTAGTGTTAAACTTTGACGATATTCTTCAGATATGTATGTATTACCAGAGGCGTCGCTAGGATAACAATACATTCGGGGCTTAGCCCACCCCCTCGCCCCGTCCGGGACAGAAAGTACAGGGTTTTGAATGTACGTGCGGAAAATTTTTATGTACACACTAGCGGCCTACACATCTACTCATTATGCGCAATTGGAATTATAGATTAATTATAGATGAATAGATCAGGGGCTATTATAATTGTTTTGGTCAATTTGAGATCCGGGGCTATTCATAAAAGATCTGGGGCTATAGCCGCGGATGCCCAGGCCTAACGACGCCACTGTGTATTACTATCCAAATTCATTCAATAAAATTAGTGTTTTAATGATATTTTTTTACTTGAACATTAAACATCTTGATCTTACACTCAAAATATCAAATTAATCTAACCTTTGATTTAGCAGGAAAGAAAAAAATAAAGAACTTGGCCTTTTTCCAAAGAAGCTGTAAATCAGAATGTTTTTTTTGCAGCATCACATGCCAATTGCAGCATCACATGCCAATAATTTTGGAGGGCAGTTCAGGTTACTGTACCTTCAATAGCCATTTCTCCTTCAGTTGGTGGTATAGAGGTCCTGGTAAAAAGGGATTGTGTGTTAATATACTATACATATTATGGTGGCAACTTTTATTATGACAAACATAAAACATTTGTGATGTTGAATCAAATTAGCATATCATAGGCTATTATAATAACAGTTTATTGCTTTTGTGTCATGGTTCTGAGGCAAGACACGAGGTGCAGAGCGGTAGAACATCCTTTTTTCACATTCTTCTTCTAAACAAAAATAACAAGGAGAGTATGACCGTGAACTGAGGAGCAGCAAAACACAACGCTAACTACAAACAATGATCTACAATCTGAAAGGCAAACAGAACAACTTAAATAGGTTCCCAATTAGAGACAATGAGACACAGATGTCTCTAATTGGGGAGAACAGAAAACAGTACTGCAGAGATGCCTAGAGGCCCCCAGCCAGGACCTGACATTGTAAAGCGCTTTTCATTATAGAAGAATAAACTCAATGTGCATGAAAAATAAAAAAAGGAAAATAAGAAACAAGAAAGTAATTAATAATAAATAAATAAAATGACTAACAGAAGAGAAATAAAAAACACTGCTCTAACAAATAAAAGGAAAACGTAATCATCACCAATTCAATTAAACATCAGGGATATCAATCTGTCCAGTTAGGAAGCATAAGCGATTGTGAATCAATTTCACCTGTTTTAGTGCAAATGAAAGTGACAACAGGTGCACTGGAGAGGCAACAGCACGACAACCCCCAAAAAGGGAATGTTTGGCCACAGACATCTGCTTTCTCCTTATCCTTTCTGACTGATTCTTCTCTAGTATGGTGTTTTGCTAGTGTCCTTGTCACTACTGGTAGCATGAGGTGGTACCTGCATCCCATT
>JACXGI010016572.1:0-15685 GCA_016801175.1 Esox masquinongy
TCACACTGCCCTGGGACACTAACAGGCTGTCACACTGCCCTGGGAGGGTGAATATGCACTTTGGTGATGAAATTTCACTTCCTTTAGTTATGAAAAATAAGTTTGCCAAAACAAATTATTTTCCCTCACGTGTCAAGTCACATTTTGTAACCTATTATTTGTTTTGAATTTGGAATTTTATTTTAACCAGGTCTCATTTGCAATGCAAACCTAGCTAAAGACTTGAACCTGCAAGACAACACAAAGTTACACATACTGTAGTTTTCAAAATAACCTATACTTTCAGTTGGCTTAGTAAAAAAGTAAAAGTAAAAAGTTCAGATAAGTGTTTTCTTTCAAAAATTGATGAACAGATTGTTTTCATCATCCAACTACACACAAGGAAAAACAGGTTTTTAGAGATGTAAATAAAAAAACAAAAATATCACATGAAAGTATGCAGACCCTTTCCCTCAGTACTTTGTTGAAGCACTTTTGGCAGTGGTTATAGCCTTGGGTATGATGCTACTTGGCACACCTGTATTTGGGGAGTTTCTCCCATTCTTCTCTGCAGATCCTCACCAGCTTTTTCAGGTTGAATGGGGAGAGTCGCTGCACAGCCATTTTCAAGTCTCTCCAGAGATGTTTGATTGTGTCCAGGCTCTGGCTGTGCCACTCAAGGACACTCACTGACTTGACACTACGCTGCCACCCCCATGCTTCACCATAGGGATGATATTGGCCAACTGTTTGGCATTCAGACCGAAGGCTTGAAGGGGGCCCCAGTGACTGGTTGAATGGTCATTTTTACATGGGTATATTTTGCAGCATGGGTTAGATAATGTCTAACCAAATTCAGAGATAATTGTAAGTATCTACAGACTCTAACTCAAATCCCTCTAAGTTGAGAATGTTTGTGGGTCTGGCAGGAATATTTAGTTTCCCATTGTAAGCATTTTATTTTACTAGAATTGAGGTGTAGTTTGAGATCATGGAAAGTGTGTTGTATGTTATTGAAGCTATGTTGATGCACAGTGTTTAACAAGGAGCCAAATGCTTACGAAATAGTGTTGTCAAGGTAAAGGTGAATGAGGGATTCACTGGCAGCAAGAGCAACATTATTGATGTATACAGAGAATAAGGTCGGCCAAAGAATCGAAACCTGAGGAACACCCAGTGGTCTAGACAGTATGCACTCCGATTTGACACACTTAATACGGTCAGAAAATCTGTTTTTGAACGAGGCAAGCCAGTTTTCTGAGAAATCAAGGCTGTTCAGACTATTAATCAGAATTTCACAGGATAGTAAATTGAGTTCCCTTGATAGAACATTTTGGGTTTCTTGCAGCAGCATTTTACAATATCAGGGTGGGCGTGTGCACGTGAATGCGTTAGACACATTCGTTCATTCATTTACTTTCTCTGAAACACAACATGTCACACTTCACACACATACCTCCTGTATTTTTCCATTCACATTTTCCGCACAGTGACATCACAATGGTACACCTTCCTCCCACACAGTAATGATCCAGTGGGTTTAGCGGCACGTGTGAGTACATCCACGTCTGATGGTACAGGCTGGACCATGCCAGCAGTCTGTCTCTCTTCTTCATAGCTCTTGTGAAGGCGCTGTGTGATTGGTTTAAACGTGCGTATGAGATGGCTATGGAGGGATACTCCATATAAACCCAAAGCTCTTATCATATCCACACCAACCTAAAAATAACCCTCCAATAACAGCCATGCAGAGGAAACGTGCTGTCTGCCACCTCTACACCTCTCTTCCTTCCTTGTTCCCTTTCTATCTCTTCCTCCCACTCATCCGGCCGGATCACGTTTACATTTAGTCTGACGCTTTTCTGCTTGAACTCCCCCCTTGCAAGCACAACTTCCTCCAAGCCAAGGTGTTGCATAGCAACAGTGTCTTCATCTCGCTCATTCATAATGGTGGAAAGAGAGAGAACTTCTCTCAACCTTGTTTGTCCCTTTTGGCTTTTTATAGCCCCACACGTGAGCTGCGGAGACCAACTCCCTCACCTTCCCTTCTCACGGAGGATCTCTCACTGTCCCTGCAAAGAAATGGCTTTTCTGTGAATGACCTACCTCAGCTTGAATATCGCAATGTCTTATAGGTGAATGTCATAGATGACACACACACACACACACACACACACACACACACACACACACACACACACACACACACACACAATCTAGCTAAGTATTTTGCCAAATTGGCAATTACAAATATTTTTAAGGCAAATGCTCAGCACAGTGTTGAAAACACATATCAACCGGGTGCTTTGGCTGGTGGTTGGCTGATAACCATGGTAAATGTAAGCAATTAGGTGGGGTGTATTGGCAATAAATTATAAACCCCCGAGATGCCTCATTGCTTGTATAAACTGGTTAACAATGCAATGTGAGGAGTAATAAGTAATGTCATGTCATACCCATGGTATATATGGTCTCAAATATCTATGTATAAACTGGTTACCAATGCAATGTGAGGAGTAATAAGTAATGTCATGTCATACCCATGGTATATGGTCTCAAATATCTATGGCAGTCAGCTAATCCGCATTCAGAATTCAAACTACCCGATTTAACAAGAGCCTGTGTGCCATGCAAATGACATCACCTCTTTACAGCTCTAATTTTGTTCATAGTCTGCAATGGGGGTTGATGGTATATGGCCTATATACGCTGCTAAGCGCTGTGCCTAAGAACCCATAAACTGTGTTCTGGAATGCTGTTCTGTACCAACGTGCTGTGTTCTGAGATGCCGTTCGTGTGTGTGTAATGGTGTGTTCTGTGCTGACCTGTCTTAGGAGGCTCAAGAGATGGTGCTGCTGAAGTTTAAACCAGAGCTTCCTCCTCCGATGACAAGGCCCTCCATGGAGCAGCTGTCCCACCTCATCAAGACCAACCTCCACTACCCTGAGAGTTACAGGCACCCATTCATCCACAAGAGGTAACACACACATTTAAGCACTACAGCCATTGATGAAATACATACAGTTAGGTCCGGAAATAATTGGACACTGACACAAGTTTTGTTATTTTGGCCATTTACCAAAATATATTCAGGTTATAGTTAAATAATGAGCATGGGCTTAAAATGCAGTCTCTCAGCTTTAATTTCAGGGTATTCACATCCAAATTGGAGGAAGGGTTTAGGAATTACAGCTCTTTAATATGTAGCCCCTTCTTTTTCAAGGGACCAAAAGTACAATTGACTCAAACTGTTTCATGGACAGCATTTCATGTTTCATGGACACAACATGCGGTCAAAGGAGCTCACAATGCAAGTGAAACAGGCCATCCTTAGGATGCAAAAAAAAAAACATCAGAGAGATAGCAGGAACATTGGGAGTGGCCAAATCAACTGTTTGGTACATTCTGAGAAAAAAAGTACGCACTGGTGAGCTCTGCAATACAAAACATCCTGGACTTCCACGGAAGACAACAGGGGTGGATGATCATGGGATCCTTTCAATGGTAAAAACCCGTTCACAACATCCAGCCAAGTGAGAAACACTCTCCAAGAGGTAGGCATATCATTATCCAAGTCTACCATGAAGAGAAGACTTCACAAGAGCAAATATAGAGGGTTCACCACAAGGTGCAAACCATTCATAAGCCTCAAGAATAGAAAGGCCAGATTAGATGTTTGCCAGAAAACATCTAAAAAAGCCAGCCCAGTTCTGGAACAGCATTCTTTGGACTGATGAAACTAAGATCAACCTGTACCAGAATGATGGGAAGAAAAAAGTATGGAGAAGGCTTGGAAAGGCTCATGATTTGAAGCATACCACATCATCTGTAAAACATGGTGGAGGCAGTGTGGCATGGGCATGCATGGCTTCCAGTGGCACTGGATCACTAGTGTTTATTGATGATATGACAGAAGACAGAAGCAGCTGGATGAATTCTGAAGTGTATAGGGATATATTGTCTGCTCAGATTCAGCCAAACTTAGCAAAGTCGATTGGACATTGGTTCACTACAGATGGACAATGACCCAAAACATACTGCGAAAGCAACCCAGGAATTTTTTAAGGCAAATAAGGATATATATATGGAATATTCTGCAATGGCAGAGTCAATCACCTGATCTCAACCAGATTGAGCTTGCATTTCACTTGCTGAAGTCAAAACTTAAGGCAGAAAAACCCACGAAAAAACGACAACTGAAGACAGCTGCAGTAAAGGCCTGGCAAAGCATCACAAATGAGGAAACCCAGCGTTTGGTGATGTCCATGCATTCCAGACTTCAAGCAGTCATTGCCTGCAAAGGATTCTCTACACTGTATTAAAAATGAACATTTTATTTATGGTTGTGTTAATTCGTCCAATTACATTTGAGCCCCTGAAATAAGGGGACAGTGTATGAAAATGGTTGCAATTCCTAAACGTTTCATACAATATTTTTGTTCTACCCCTTGAATTAAAGTTGAAAGTCTGCACTTGAATTGCATCTCGGTTGTTTCATTTCAAATCCATTGTGGTGGCATACAGAGCCAAGATTATGAAAATTGTGTCAGTGTCCAAATATTTATGGACCTAAATGTAGGTCCATTGAATATGCAGCATCAGTCACACACATGGCCCAACAGTACATTTGTTCCATCAATATTCAATAAATTCTCTGAGAAAGTCCATCTGTAGGTCTCTGGGAGTGAGATGAGTTTGTAGATGCACCAGTCTCTGTCACCGATAGGTCGGATCCTCAGGTCACCTGGGACACTGAAACAGACACATACTAAGACAGACAGACCAATGCTTTCCGTGTCTTCATTTTAATCCAGAGCTAATGCTCTATGGGCTTGTTTCGGAGACACAGATTATGCATAATCCAGGACTAAAAATTAAGTTCAATAGAAAACTCCATTGAGCTTGTTTTTTGTCCTAGACTAGGCTTAATCTGTGCATGGGAAACCAGCCCCATGTGTTATTGAATGTATAATGGGGTATTGCTTTTTAAACATTGCCGTAGTGCATCTTCTCAATGTAAGTGAAATATAGTTTGGCGATCCAATACTAATTAATGTTAACAGAGTGTTTAGAGGTTACAGGTATGGCACTACTCCTGGGGCAGGAGACCTCCAGTCATTGTGGTAATGCTAATCAGCAGTGGCTGGCAAATCTAACGCTAACCGCTTTCGTACTACACTAAGTCGCAGGGACATTAAAATGCTACACACACACGGTTTACCTGGGTGACTAGAACAAAGGCTTAAATTTCAGGATCTTGCCGTGTCCCTTCAAGATTTGTACTTTAAAATAACCTTATCTTTTTTATACTGTTTGTCCTTCCCTCTCCTTTTTCTGTCTCTCCCTCCCTCTCCTTTTTATGTCTCTTCCTCCCTCTCCTTTTTCTCTCTCCCTCCCTCTCCTTTTTCTGTCTCTCCCTCCCTCTCCTTTTTCTGTCTCTCCCTCCCTCTCCTTTTTCTGTCTCTCCCTCCCTCTCCTTTTTCTGTCTCTCCCTCCCTCTCCTTTTTCTGTCTCTGTAGTCTCTGTTTGGTTCCAGTCACGTTGACTCTGTCTAACTGCTCATTGGCTCAAGTTGATGTCATCATTGACCTACGACACAAAACGACCAGGTAACTATAAGATCACCCACAGTAGTCCTGTTTTTTCCTTGCAGTGCTGAAGCTCCATACTGTACTGTTAAATCTGCCATCGGTTCCTCGTGTGCTAGAGCAAATGTTGATCTGATGAACTGCCTCCTGTGTTTCCTGTATTTCCCTCTTTCCTCCCTCCATGCCAGCCCTGAGTCCCTGGAGGTTCACGGTTCCTTTACATGGCTGGGCCAGACCCAGTACAAGCTGCAGTTAAGGGCACAGGAAGTGATGCGAGTACCACTGCGAGCCTGCTTTCTGCATGCGGGTGTCTATAACCTGGGAACGCCACGGGTCTTTGCCAAGCTGGCGGACCAGGGAGCCATGTGTGAGACCAGCCAGCAGACGGCCACGCCAGCACTTATCATCATCAACGACACCTGAACATTGTACTGCCCGCTCGTCAATATCCAATTAGCCGTTATCTGTCAATAATCACCACCAATGTTCCCTATTGGATAGAACAGTTGAAGCGCCCCATTGAATGGTAACAACAGGGTCGAGAGCTTTACAAAATATCTTCCATATCGCAAATCAACTACACTTCATCAACAGCACTTGAACTCTGGGCTGTTTCCATTAGGCACCAAAATGGAAAGAATTGGTTTGAAACAGCGAGGGAATTATTACCTAAATGTGTCCAATATTATTATTATTTTTTTTGCATTATATTGCAAAGCTTTTTGTACTGCAGTATTCCAAAATTCAGTCATAATTCTATTTGCTTCGCCCACTCATCAGTAATTTGTAACCAATGAACAGTCATTTGTCAGTTATCACAACCCATTGGTTGGTTGATAAGCAGTTGAGAACTCTGAGCAAGCTACAAAGCAAAAATATTATACCTTGTTCATATTAGTCAGAATTCCAAATTCTCCGACTTGCTGGCTGTTTGTTGTTTTTAATTACATTCCCCATTCAACAAATGAGCGAGTCTGACAAATCAGAGTTTACTTCTTCCAACTAGCATGTGAACTAAATTTCTCAAATCACCCACTTAATTTCCCGCCCTAAAAATGTGACCCATTTTTCAAAATGAATCATTACTGGATTAAGGAAATAAGTTGTTTTGTATAGAAAAATAAAAAAGCGAGAATGTTCCAATGACATTGTGGTACATCAGTTGAGCTTGTTACAACTTCATTGATCAGACTGTTAACTATTTAATTATTTCATGGCCCGGCAACAAAACAAAGCATCATGGACTTAAAAGTGGAAGAATAAATAATTATTTTCTCTCATAGCATATCAGTTGGTCATCTCAGTGAAAGCGCTGAACGTGACCTTTGAGCTTTTTCGAATAAATCAACCCGTGAAAGGGAAAGACACAAAACCGGCAGAGACGTTCTCAGCAAAGACGACAACGATGTTTTTCCTATGGTAACTGACATCTGTCTGCCCGCCACCATTTTTTTTCTTCTAATTTTTTGTTTAAAAACAAATCACAGCTTGGTGTTGTTTACTTCCTGGATTAACTTGGATCCGGAAATCCGAAGGACTGCCCCATATGGACCGAACTGTCAAGTCATTACCAATACCCTTTAGAATATGAACCAGAGGTTGACCACTATCCTATGTGACGACCGGACTGACTGGTCCTGGTATAAACATTGCGGTCTGTGTTTGGTCTCCAGTCCCCCACCCATCTGGACTCACTGCTCTGTTAGTCCATGGTCGTTACATTTTCTACAAACACAAACTGATTAACCAATTAAATCAACATGATCCCTGGGTTTCTCCCTCCTTGGAGCTTCTCCACCTTGTGATCAAGCTGTTATTTAAATGTATGTATTTACGCAACTGCTTTTCAGACGAAAATGATGTATTATATTTATAACAAATTTACTGTAAATAGAAATAAAACATAACCAATTAAATGGGTTGAGATACAGTAAATGTGTGATGACATGGTGGTTTGCACTGGTACTGCATTAAGAGTACTGTTTTTATTTCAAGCTTTACTTTTGTCACCCTTTCTCACTGACACACGCCCACACTTCCTTAGCAGTTTTCTGTTGTAGATCTATGTTTCTATTTTCCTTTTTGGTATTTAAAACGCATTGTTTGTGATTGATTACATTGAACCTAGTAGGTCCACTGGAACAATCGTCTGACGAAAGCATCATTTGCAATTAATTCATAAAGCCTGAATAATCTTGTTCCTTATTTACATAACATAATTTGTAAAATCAGCCCTCGCAACCTTGTAAATTTTTGAGTATAGTCTTGTAGATGGACCCGACTGAAACAGCCGTACAATAAAATAACATGCAGTACAATGACATGAAACACGAACTACAGCTCCTCATACCCAGTGCATATTTTGGATGTTCTGTGTCAGTTGGACGTTTCCACTTCAGTATCCACGTAAATTTAATAATAGTTTTTGAATCATTCAGTGAGGTAAGATCCTGCAGTTTCAAGAAGTCTTGTTACTCATTTCAGACAGGGCAGAGTACTGGAACGCTTTACCATGCTTAGTACAGGCCTTAGGCATAATCAAAGAAATACAGTTTTGCAAGCACAGGCAAAAAAAAATCGACTTAGCGCAGTGTACAGTGTGAGCACAGGTAGGAGAGCTGACTTAGTATGGCCTTAGGTACACATTTGGGGGTAAACGGCCTGTGTCAAATGGTTAGGGGTTGGCGAAAGTCTGTTCGTTTTTGTTGTTTATTTGGAGATCAATTGTAGGCTATATGCCCTATTTGTCATGGGCAGTGAGGGCTTTTGCTTAGGCTATGAAAAGTTAAGTCATTTCACATTTCTTGCTAAAGAACTTTGGGTCGATTTTCCATCAAAATGAGCTGATTTTCGTTGACTGGATTGCACTCTATGAACGCATGTAGCACCTTAAAGAGTGAAGCAGAAGGTGTAGTACATTCATTCATTGCTCATTTGCATGTACAGTCATCTCATCTACTGTGTCTGAGCTCCTTTGAATTCCTTTGAATATAACAGATACCCGCCATATTTTCAGTTTGGTTTATTCTTGTTTTTAGAAATAAACTTGGTGAAACACGGAAAGAGCGATCGGGTCGATGGGCGCACTCGACCCATGTGTCCCTGAGCTCAGCTGTGTAGTGGCAAAGTTAGATTTGTTGACCGAAGTGTTGTGTGATACCCATGCGATACACCTGACAACGATAAGAAGCATTTCTATCATCCGAATCAAACTGTCAAACTAGGGGCATTAAATACGCTTCCTATATTAACGGAAACCCGCCGACACAAGCGTGAATGGGGATCTTGTGCATTTCCGCGTAAAGTTTGTCTTTTTTAAATGGACCATGGATAAATACGCAGCTCCTGCCCTACTGCTTCGCGCGTACGCTGGAGGACCTTTTAGACACGTATCTCGCGCTGCGCCTGTTTGGACTGTCTTGCTGAATATCGGCTTCTGGTTGGAGAGGAAAGGGAGTTGAGTGGGCGGTATCTGTCTCCCACGCAGGCAGAGAGGAACTGCCCTTTATTCACGAGGCGGCGTGTAACTGTTGTGGAAGACGTCCGGTTAGGTTGCTGGGGAGCTTGCACTCTGTCACTTACAGATGAAGTTCCATCTAAGCCCTGGCATCCCCTAGCCATGACCAGAGGAGTTTCCTTTCTTCTCAGGGAATTATTTAGATTAAGACTGGCATAGTCAGAGAATCAACAAAAGGTAAGTCTGAATGTACTGTTTTGATGTAGGTCTACTGGGCTGGAATGGAAAGGGATGTCGATGGATGGTTTAGGTGTGGGGATCTGTGTAACAATGCACCTTGAACTTTGGAAAAAAAATGTGCAGGTTTTCTACAAATCCTGGTTGGAGAATTGCTGATTTCCTGTTCATTCCTCTTAGATTCCGGAATTTCCATTTGGTTTTCTGGAAATCCTTGGAATAAAGTTACCAGATGTGTGCAACCGGAGAGGGATAGCCTATAACATAAGATTGTTGAAGCTAGCTAGGCTGCTTCAACAATCTTAAATGTTGTAGGCTATCCACATTCGGCAGTCCGCGGGGAGAACTAGGCTACGTTAATGTGTTTGATGGAGTTTTTGACGTTAAACTGGAAAAGTAGTCTAACTTTGAAGCAGCCACAGTTAAATAGTAAGGTGACAACTTAGACCAGAGTAGGCAACCCCAAAACAGCGATTATATTGAGGCTGACTTGCTGACAATGGGTTAGTCCCTGGACGACGCGCCACACTGCGCAATTGTAAATTTTTACCCCAAACCTAACCACGAAGCCAGAATAGTCTTTTTTCGTATGGGCATCAACTAAATAACCTGAGAATCAAATTGACATGATTTACTACCGTATTTTTGTAGGGACATCTAGTCCCTAAACTGTATAGTAAAACCAGGATCAAGCGCACACCCATACAGGGGCACAGCATCAGTTCAGACTGCGTTATATATTTCTTATCATTTACGTTCATCAGACGGTCTGAACAACTTAAAGGATTTGATTAGGGTTGAGTATTTTGCACTAGTGCACAACAACATTTTTCATGTTGTCAGCTCGAGATTCAAACCAGCATCCATTCAACTCTTACCACTTGCTGAAGCAACTAACAAGGATGTTCATTAGTGTGATTATATATTTCTATATCGTTTACAGATCTGTAAAGTTGAGAAACAAATAACATATTCTGCATTTGTGCAATGGACAGTTTTAACCTTATGCCCTGCCCATTCTCATTGTACTGTACATTGAGAACAAAAATTCAACAGTGATAATTTCAGAACAATACTACAACATTTTCAACATCACAACTAAACAATATAGTAATTAAAAAGCCATATAAATGACATATAATTCAAAATAGATGCAGTATAAAACACTGGCACTTGTCGTCAGCACACAGGTTCCAAAGCCACATGATGCCACAATCACCGGAAATGCTGAACACATCTGGAAATACAGTTTTGATGCCCATCAATTTGGAAAGGGTTACAAATACATTTTTAAGGCTCTGGCCCTCGTCTAAACCACAATCAGAGCCACGTTGTATAAATGGAAAAGGTTTGTGACAGAAGTGAATCTTCCCAGGATGCCAAAATCTCACCAAGAGTGAGGCACAAAAACATCCAGGAAGTCACAAAGAACCTGAGAACAACATCCAGGGATCTGCAGACTTCTCTGACCTCAGCTAAGACACTGGACACTAAAATAGGCCTGTCGAGATGCTCTCAGTGCTGCCACTTGGCTGAATGAACTTTCCTTTTGAGGAAAGTTCCTGAGGGTGGTGGAGACTTGTTGGGCTGGAGGGTTCTTGCATACCGTGGGCTACAACCCACTTCCACCCACTGCACTCAGACTACATTGAGCTGGGAACACATAAAAAAGATAGAATTTACAGCTGTATGGCACGCCTGTGAATTTTCTTAATAGAAGTGTTTGTGAGCAAAGTGAGAAAAAAGGTTTGTGTGTGAACTGTGAACATTTTGCACTGCCAATCCTATTGCAGATGGGTGCTTTATAATTGTATGTTGAATTAACATCTGTTTTTAACTATCAGATTAAATTGTATTCACCTTTAATGCTTTCTCTGGGGCATCTGTTTTTACAGTTTTGCTGCAGTTCATTGATCTTGTTTGTTTGTGGGGTCACTTTGTAGAAAATTGCCCCTGGCAGGAAAACCTCACAGTTACTCTCTCTCAGTACTACTTGGTTGATCAGGGGGCTTAGAGACATCATCTCTTCACAGTGTTCTCGCACCTACTAGATGAGACAGCCCTCTGGCTATATACAGGCTTGTGATGGGAAGGCAAAAGGACTTCTACCTTCCATTTCTCCATCTCTCAGGGAGGTAACAACAGAGATGTTTCAAGGTGTTGTGGATGAACATGGACAAGCCCCATCTCTTGTGGGGGGGCATGGTGAGTTTAATCCCAGTGCTAGTGTTTTTTTTTTTTAATCCTTTCCCGAACCGGAGCTATTATTAGCTATTATTAGTCATTTGTATAAAAACCAGTTGTAGAATACTGATTAACAAAACGTCAAAGCGCAACTAAAGGGACAGATTCTCTCTCTAAAAAAAAAGGAGAATTCCACCAAAAATACATTTTCTTCCAGACCTAAAACAATTATGTTCTGATGTGATTTCATCAAAACCTTAGTCCTAATCCTAAATTGGAATTAATGCCTAAACCTAACCAGTAAGAATTGTGAAAAATACACTTTCTTCTTTTCTGGCATCCTTGTATTCAGCCTCAGTCCAGACCTGCTCCTTGGAGCCAATAAATACCTCCCTGATCAGGGTGCAATAGGTAGCAGCTGTTTAAAGGCGGGGTTGGCACTGCTACCTGGCCACGGAAGGTTCTGGAACCTGCCAGCATTTGTGGTGGTGCAGCGCTGATACAGCAGACGAGGCATGCTTGCACCACAATATTTTATCAATTATTTGCCTGCGATTCTGTTGGCCCTTAAAATGATCAGTGTGGTATTGTGGGCTTTAGGAAATACATTTAAAGATATTTTCATACTCAGCCCAGATTTGATGTCATTAAACCTTTCCCTTACCCAGATGAATATTAATTGGTCTTCTATAATAGGGTGTACATCAAAAAGCAGACCAAAAGTTCCATGCCACCTGAACAGGCTGAAAATCCAGGCATTTCAATTTTTCAAACTCATACACGAAAAAGGTCATTATCATAATTTTCACAATCTCGGATTGTTGTGCTATGAATATATCAATCAAATGAAATACAGGTCTGTGTCCAGGGTCTTTAGGCAGAATCGAGATCTGCTGCACAACCAGATGGACCAGCACAGGGATGACAAGGTGGGCTGCGGTAAGGCAAGGTGGGTAGCAGAAACTAGATCTGAAATACAACCAACAGCAACAGGACTCCGGACAGGGGACAGGCATGTGGCGTTTGCACTGACTGAGCAGGCAAAACACATTTCTTTTATTTCTTATGGGATTCATATGCTACTGTAGGTCATAACAGAATGGCTCAATCATAAACCAAAACATGGCAACAAAGAAAAAAAATGAACTGACCCCTGTTGAAAAGTCTTCATACCCTTAGTTCTTAATACTGTGTATTGCCCCCTTTAGCATCAATGACAGCATGCAGTCTTTTGTAATAGTTGTCAATAAGGCCCCAAATTCTTGCGGGTGGTATAGCTGCCCATTCGTCTTGGCAAAATGCCTCCAGGTCATGCAAAGTCTTTGGTCATCTTGCATGAACCGCATGTTTGAGATCTCCCCAGAGTGGCTTGATGATATTAAGGTCAGGAGACTGTGATGGCCACTCCAGAACCTTCACCTTTTTCTGCTGTAACCACTGGAGGGTCAACCTGGCCTTGTGCTTAGGGTCCATTGTCATGCTGGAAAGTCCAAGAGCGTCCCATGCGCAGCTTTAGTGCAGAAGATTCCCCGTGCCTTTAGAGCTCACACACCCCCAAAACATCAGTGAGCCACTACTATGCTTCACAGTGGGGATGGTATTCTGTTCACTATAGGCCTTGTTGACACCTCTTCAAACATAGCACTTATGGCTGTAACCATAAAGCTCTATTTTGGTCTTTTCACTCCAAATTACAGTGTGCCAGAAGCTGTGAGGCATGTCAAGGTGTTGTCGGGCATATTGTAACCGGGCTTTTTTGTGGCATTGGCACAGTAAATGCTTCTTTCTGGCAACTCGACCATGCAGCTCATTTTTATTCAAGTGTCGTCGTATTGTTCTCCTTGAAACAACCACACCGTCTTTTTTCCAGAGCAGCCTGTATTTCTCCTGAGGTTATCTGTGGGTTTTTCTTTGTACCCCAACAATTTTTCTGGCAGTTTTCAATTAAATCTTTCTTGGTCTACCTGACCTTGGCTTGGTATCAATTAATCCCAAAATTTTCCACCTCTTAATAAGTGATTGAACAGTACTGACTGGCATTTGCAAGGGTGTGGATATCTTTTTATATCCTTTTCCATCTTTATAAAGTTCCATTACCTTGTAACGCAGGTCTTTTAACAGTTCTTTTCTGCACCCCATGGCTCAGTATCTAGCCTGCTCAGTGCATCCACGTGAGAGCTAACAAACTCATTGATTACTTATACACAGACATTAATTGCAATTGAAAAAGCCACAGGTGTGGGAGATTAACCTTTAATTGCCATTTTAACATGTGTGTGTCACCTTGGCATCTTGATTAACAGGTCTTAAATTGACTAATGAGAGTATAAATAAACCAGTGGTTCTGGGTCAAACAGTTACCCTAATGACGGCCGAGCTTGCTTGTTTAAAGGACTTCGGCTCTGGGCTGAGACACGAAAGTGTTCCGTAACTGCGCTGATTTCTTCATGGAGAATGACAAATGGTTAATTAGCCGTTTCAGGCAATAATTTACGTTGAAATCTGTCAATTCATAGGTTGATGGTCGCCACACCCGCATAAATTACAGGTGTGTCATATGTAGGCCTAAATAAGGACAGGTGCAGTGCGTTTTCGCGTCCACGTCTTTATCTGATTTATCAATCTGCGATGACAGCTATGCTCATTTCGACCAGGTGCGACAGTTTCGTGAATCACACTTAGAGATGATCGTAAGTCTCTCCCAACGTTCAAATCTGAGATCTTTTCTGATATGGTTTCATGAATGAGGGCCACTGTATAAATCAGCATGCACTGCAATGCATCATTATATTGGTTCTTTTCTTCTTTCTCATCTCTCTCAATTTGTTTGTAAGTCAACAGAGTAATGATATTACACTGCCAATCATGCAGTCTGTAAAGAAGACTGAGATGAGGTTATATGACATTTGTGAAACGTAGGTTTATACGTTACAACTGTACATAGTAACAACGTTATTGTTGCTATGTAATGTGGAGAAAGGGGATGGTATGGGCTTATTACAGTCGAAGTGAGGGCTACTCTTATGATGCCCATAGGATAGTGTGGAGTATTCTGTACACCAGGAATGCAACTCTGTAGAAGGAATTCAAAGGAAAATACAATGCAATTAGAAATGTACACTTTATCAATAATGAAAACATAAAAACAACAAGACATAGGCTACTAGTAGGATATTTGCAAGAACATGATGAACATAGAATATGCATAATAATGATGAGCTACTGTCGTGGCTACCAAACGAGAACTTTGTATTGGTCGCATATATTCTTGTCCAATTATACCACAGCATTATTGAATATGTGTTGCTGATTGGCTAGAATGCTGATTCATTTTTTTTCATTTTTTAAACCATGTCTTTGGTGATTGATTTTGGGTGTCTGTACGGCCCTTTGAGAGGGTAAAGTTTGTTAACTGAAGGAACCAAAAATGTTACATTTAAAAGTGAAGATTTTTCTCATACGCACTTGTAAATCCATTGTCACAGCATGCTTTACCAGCCGGTTGAGATTATATTAAAGGGTTAATAACAGACGTGGTGAATCAGTAAATCAACTTTCTGTAGCCTGCAGCTCTGCACTCAACTGTAATTAACATTGACACAAAGAACACAGAGAATTAAGGACATGTACCATCACCTTGCAAGGGCACCTAGCTATTCGTACGTAGCTTCAGTGTCTTGCTGTATATTTTTTTTACTTTATCATTTAATATAGTACCAAGTAATTGTTTATACACCCATAAATGGGATGATCTGAGTTCATGTCAATGATTAAATCACATCAAGAGATAAATGTTGTAGGTCTGGAAGAAAATGTGTTTTTGGTTGGAATGTTTTCTTTAATAGAGAGTCTGACCCTTTAATTGCACTGTCAGCAACAGAAGAATGTGCCAGTCTTAAATTTTACTACTACTGCTATTTTATACAAATAAATAATAATAGATACAAATTATGTACTTACTATATTTGTCTACCAGGTAAGCAGGTTTAATGTTTTGAAAGTTTTTTTGTCCGCTGAAAAAGGGTTTGCAAGTTGGGGTCTGCAAGAGGGTGCTGGGGGTACATGAAAAATGTGTACGAAAAAATGAAATCAATGTAAACACATCACCCTGGCACATATTTAGTGGGCTTTTAAATCAATGTGAACACATTACCCTGGCACATATTTTGTGGCCTTTTAAATCAATGTAAACACATTACCCTGGCACATATTTAGTGGCCTTTTAAATCAATGTAAACAC
>JACXGI010016573.1:0-15717 GCA_016801175.1 Esox masquinongy
GCAGTAACTAGCTCTGACTACATTATCACTACAGGGAAGGAGAGCATCCAGTAACTAGCTCTGACTACATTATCAGTACAGGAGATGAGAGCATGCAGTAACTAGCTCTGACTACATTATCACTACAGGGAAGGAGAGCATCCAGTAACTAGCTCTGACTACATTATCAGTACAGGAGATGAGAGCATGCAGTAACTAGCTCTGACTACATTATCACTACAGGAGATGTGAGCATGCAGTAACTAGCTCCGACTACATTATCACTACAGAAAATCAGGGCTGTATAGTTCCCAATAATCTTTAAAAAATTCACAAATACGTACGCGCGCACAGACCCACACACACAAACAAACAAACACACCCGCAAAAAAGTTACTGAGTGATGGTTGTGTGAGATGAGCTCTGCCGTGTCAGCTGCACTGGCTGCCTGGACAATAAGAGACAGGGATATGATTGCATAAGATACACCATTTGTGAATTTGAATAAATATTCACAAAAACACACACACGCACACGCACACACGCACGCACGCACACACGCACACACGCACACACGCACACACGCACACACACACACAGGCTTCCCTGCCGTGGGGCTGAGGAGACATTTCGAATCAGCATCAAAGCTGCAACCTCCCAGCATGCTTTGTAGCCACTCAGGGAAGCCTACGCTTCACACTGCCGAGCCAAGCGCCTACTATTCCCGTCTCCCCGCTCACCCGGCCCTGCACGCCCCTTCTCCACACACACATACATTATCATTCTCTCTCTCTCCAAAACACGCTAGGAGACCAGGCTTTGCTCAGCAGGATACGAACAACTAGTCATTCTTAGACTGTCACTGAATGACAGGTTGTATGTTGTGGGAAGTCTCTCTGACAGAATGGCAGGTCTATTGTTATGCTAATGTTATGGGATGTCTCTCTGACAGAACGGCAGGTCTAATGGTATGCTAATGTTATGGGATGTCTCTGAGAGAAAAGGCTCTTAATGTTATGGAAAGTCACTCTGACAGAACGACAGGTCTAATGTTGTGGGAAGTCTCTCTGACAGAACAGCAGGTCTAATGTTATGCTAATGTTATGGGAAGTCTCTCTGACAGAACGGCAGGTCTAATGTTATGGGAAGACTCTTAGACAGAACAGCAGGTCTAATGTTATGGGATGTCTCTCTGACAGAACGGCAGGTTTAACGTTTTGGGAAGTCTCTCTGATAGAACAGCAGGTCTAATGTTATGCTAATGTTATGGGAAGTCTCTCTGACAGAACGGCAGGTCTAATGTTATGGGAAGACTCTTAGACAGAACAGCAGGTCTAATGTTATGGGAAGTCTCTCTGACAGAACGGCAGGTCTAATGTTATGGGAAGTCTCTTAGACAGAACAGCAGGTCTAATGTTATGGGAAGTCTCTTAGACAGAACAGCAGGTCTAATGTTATGGGATGTCTTTCTGACAGAACGGCAGGTTTAACGTTTTGGGAAGTCTCTCTGACAGAACAGTAGGTCTAATTTTATGGGAAGTCTCTTTGACAGAACAGCAGGTTTAATGTTATGGGATGTCTTTCTGACAGAACGGCAGGTTTAATGTCATGGGAAGTCTCTCTGACAGGAAACAGACGTAGAGAAGGAGGAGGTTCCAAATGTCACTCTATTCCTCATTAAGTGCACTAAAAAAATATGTCCACCATCCCTCTCTGGGTAATAGAAGTGCACTATGTAAGGAATGGTGTGTTATGGGACAGGCTCTAATTGTTCAGGGACTTTGAGACAGACGGTGTGTGTTTTTGTGTGTGCGTGAGCGCACACATTTCTAATTAATTTAAAAGTCTGATTGGGCGGCAAATGCAGAGACACAGGACCCAAAACTGGAACACAAGCCTGAGTTCTAATTACTGTGAGCTGTCAATCTTACTCGCTCACACACACACACACACACACACACACAGTTAATTTGTATTTTCTTTTAATTCTCCATTTGCTTTGGCAATGTAAACAAATGTTATCCATGAACAAGTGACTGTAAATTATTATCATTATTACAAATTAACTGTTGATAAATCCCACAGTTTGCGCAGAAATTATCTCATGCACAGTTTACTCACGGATTTGTGCACACGCACACTTGATGAATGAGGCACCAAGCACTCTACACCGGGGGTATTCAACTCTGACCCTACGAGGTCTGGAGGTCCTGGTTTTATGTCCCACCTCATCATTAATTGCACCCACCTGGTGTCCCGCATCTAAATAAGTCCCTAATCAGAGGTCTGAAATGAAAAAACGGAGTGGAACTGGCTTTGAGGTCCGGAGTGGAGTTTGAGGGCTTAAGACCCTGCCAAATGTATGAACACCTATTAGTATTCAACCCTCTCCTCAGGGACCCCAAGCAGTTCCATGTATTTGATCGATTCCAGAGCTAGCACACCTGATTAGACTTGTTGTTGAGGTTAAAGGTTAGATTTAGCATATTGGAAAATAGGACTGAATGGGAATAATGTTTGGGTTGCCACCCATCTATATAACAACTAGAAATGTGTGTAAGTGGCCTGTTAAGGAGGGAAAGAGGCTCACGATTGTAAAAAATAAATAAATGAACTCAATAGGATCTCCATATAGATATAAGCCTGCATGTACTGGAGAGTTAAGGTAGACAGATAAAAGAGAGTGAAAGAGAGAGGAAAACACAAAACAAACTCTCTCTTCCTCTGTAGTCATGTTCAAAGTCGCACACAGGAAGAAGGGCATCATGGGAAGCCCCTTGAGGACGGTTGGGAAAGAGAGGAGGAGAGGAGGAGAGACTGGTCCCAGACTGTCACACTGAGGAACTGACTGTTACTTTAACACCCTTCCTCAGGAATCCAAAACACACATCTCCCCCCTCTGAGACTAACAGAGAAATAAATAGGTTGGGTCTCAAATGACACCGTAGCCAATCCGGTCCACAGCTATCTACTTCAGCACACTCTCACCTCTACGTGATAAATCATAAAATGGCAAAAATATACCTTCGTAAAAAGCAATTAAAACATTTTTAGATATTCATTCCAGGTTTGGAAAAATTCGAAGGACTCCACCATCAAGTAGACCTGTGGTTTAGTGTAGACTATTCTATGACCCTCGCTCCTGGTGGCCAGTATTCAAGTGGCTTATTTGGTAGCCCACAGCCAGCCCACGGTAGCCCAATGGATCCTGTTCTCTGTCAAAGACAGTTGACCATCGCAGGGAAGGAGTTTGACCTCCAGCTTATCGGCTGACCACTCTGCAATCTCCCCCATCCCTCCCTCCCTCTTTTCCTCCTTCCATCCCGCCCTCTGTTCCTCCTTCCATCCCTCCCTCTCTTCCTCCTTCCATCCCTACCTCTGTCCCTCTCTCTGTTCCTCCCCCCTCTTCCTTCCCATACAAAACACCTGGGCATTTCTGCCCCACATTCTGTGACAAGGGGATTACAGCGGAAGATGAACGATGAGGGGACATTTCGTTTTCCACAAATGACCTCGCTTTCCCACTGAGTCACATACCACTTCTGTTTCAATGTCACAGCTCGACTGTGCAAAAGCATATATACATGTATAACTTAATAACGATATGAAGGAGAGAGAGGAGAGGAGTGGGGAGGACAGCTGATTTCTACACTGATGGCTACAGTAGGTGTGCGTGTGTCTGTTGATTGTGTGTGTGTTTGTGTGTGTGTGTGGTCTTGTTTTCATCACTTGTGGGGTCATTTTTGACATTTGGTCCCCACAAGTTACAAAAACAAGGATGTATGTGTGTGTGTGTGGAGCTCTTCTGGCTGAGCATGAAAAGCCATCCTCACATAGTCTTGGCACTCAATTGCGTTTTAGTGCCTCACAAAAAAAGGAGGGCCGTAGCCACTCCGGAGAGAGCGTGTACGCAGACAAGTCCTGCTAATCCCACACTGGTTCTCATCTTTTAAAGGTACAGCAACATCTAAGTGCGTGTCGCTCAATTTCAAATGGCCATAACAAACGCCCAAGAATCGCAGAATAACGCACTTTGGGGATTACATGAGGCGGCCCTGTTGGGCTATTAACTCGTCTAATCCGCTTCCTCAGACACACACGAGTGTGCGGTGTGGGTTTGAGTCCGGCCCACTGCTCTTTCTGGGTTGCCCTCTCTGACACTCTCACGTAAGGGGCGTGGCCATGCGTCTCATTCCCACAGCCACAACCGTGACGGACGACGTTACGACGCAGACATAAAAAAAACCCGCTACGCCAACAGCCATCGAAACAAACGTTTCGTCAACGAACGGAATTTGTCCAAAATTCATAGGCACTATTACACTTATATTTATAATATTTAATGTCTTTCATATTGTCCATATACCGCTTTTCTACACACTTTGGAATTGCTGCTAGTTTACACTGTTATGTCAATTTTTTTCTATTTTTTGCTTTATATTTTACCTAATGCTACTGCGTAGATGTCACATGCCATGTCATAAGAATTTCATTGCTCAGAATGACGCTATGTTAATTTGTGCATTTGACAAAAAAAAGACTTTGACAAAATGGAGTTGGATGTGAAAAAAAACAGGGTGATTGGACAGCACTGATAAAGTAGTTACCTCAGAATATGAGGGATGGTATTTCTATTGCGCCAAAACTTGGCAAAATGCTACACTTGTGATGGGTTAGAAACATTAACCAGCTGCAAGTCATCCTCTATTGCCGTCTATGGTACTCTTCCAGCTAATGGGAGAGCCCGCTAACATCTGACAACGGGATGTCAAAGAGCCTCGGTCCGCTAAACTAATCTGTGTCAAAGACAGGGGAAATACTGCCTCGTGGATAGAATGACACTATAACGCTACTGTTCCAAATAACGTCTTAAAATTGATCTGAAAAAGTAAGATGCTGAGGTGTGGGGAGTGAGGTTGACTATCAAGTGTTGTGTGTCAAGTGTTGTCTGCGTAATAAAAACTAAACTATATTGCCTTAAATATTAAAAACTTGTTTTTGCACAATAGTTCACTGCCCAGGTATGTACATTTCTGGTGTATGCTTGGTTTCACATTTATTTAACAAGGCAAATGTCGGTGAATGTTCGTGATTCAGCCATTACACCTAACCTCTGTGTCACGCCGAACAGACAAAACAGCTGAAACAGCTGATAGAGACATCAGAAAGCTAGGCTGACACAGCCTAAAGTAGTTTTGACCGACGCAATAAATAAATAGGTCCTTGGTTGCACCAGCTAACATTTCCAGGCTAAACAATGTCTACATCATTTCTCCAAACGTGGGATCATACAGTAAGCAACACATTGTACCTTGAGGTACGACAGAGTATGATGAAGCGTGGTATAGGGGAACCTGCTGAGTCACAGGACCACTGCTTGTTAAACATGAAATATTCAAGCCATGCAGGATATGTGTAGAAAGCAGCTGCCTTGCACTCGCTAACGTACGTGCACCCGCGGTAAGTGCCTGACAGCCACGGAACTGTGTGTGTGTGTGTGTGTGTGTGTGTGTGAGTGTGATAGCTGGGTATGCGGTAGAAGGACAACCTGAAGTCCCTCAACGTAGCAGTAAGCGGAGGGCTTAGCATCTAGTGTTTCTCACACATCATGGGTGTGTGTGCTTGCGTGGGTGTGTGTTTGTTTGTGACAACGGCTGCTAACGCATACACAGACACACACAGTCGACGTGAACGTGTGAGCAAAATAGCTTTATAAATAGAAAAGTGTGTGTTTGCATTTGTGTGTGTGTTTGAGTCTGGTGGCCTTTTCAGAGTAGAGTGGGTATAGTGTTTCTCTCAGCTAACTCTTAATGTAGGGAATAGGGACTGACTGCATTGTGTAAACAGGAAGGACCAGTTATAAACACCATGCCTCCTTCCTGTTTAATGACAATAACCATGCCTCTATCCTGTTTGTGTTCTATTTAATAACCAATCACCATGCTCTTTTCTGTTTACGTTCTGTTTAATAACCAATCACAAAGCCTCTTTTCTGTATTCAACCACTTAGTTCTCCACAACAAAACGATTTATGGACATTCGAAAGGAAGACATAGTGTTGGGCACTCTACTTTCTGTTTCAGTTTCTCTCTCACACACACACACACACACACACACACACACACACACACACACACACACACACACACACACACACTCTGGCAGTCCCAAGATGGAAGAAGAAAACGAGCAGTTGACGCGCACGCGATCGGCTGCACTTGAAAATTGGTTAATTTAGACTCCTTTCTCTTCACGTTCACTCAGACTAGGCATCAGTGGTGCCTTCAATACCCCGCCACTGATCTGTGTCGGTTCACACTGCCGTGTCCCAGAGTGCATCAGACAGACACACACTGCATCTTTAATGTCCGTTTTCTGGCCAACAAACAATGGACTGCAGCCAGAAGGATTTCACACCTCACAAACAAAAGGCTTGTCTTCCCCTGTATCGATTGGCTCCAAGAACCTGGAATATTGTTATTTAAACTGTATTTTTTTTCAAGTCGGACCAATAAAGGAGTAAACATCCCTTTTCAAACAGAGATCAGGCCAAATTTGCAGCATGCACAGTTTTAAACCCCGCTAAAAACACTAAGGAATCCTGAAGGATTCTACCCAGAACCAAAAAATATTTCTCCCTCAAGGACAGAAGAATGACCGTTGTCTCTGAAATTGCAGAGGCCGGACGTCAGATGTGATTGGGAGGATCTGAGCAGCTGGGCGGGACAGGTGGACAGATGTTCAATTAGCTGCAGTGTGGATCAATGTCTAAAGCTCATTACAGTATGTCATTGGCTGTTGTAGAGAAAGAAGACCCTTTTCATTTTAATCTTCATTCTACAAAAAAAAACATCCCACATCCCAGATTTTCAAAAGCATTTCGGCTATCAGATAAATGAACGGGAGGGACTGGTCCCCATTCAAGTCAATGATTTGTCAGTTCCATATCTTGTATTTGAATGGGTAATCCTATCTGACGGTAGATGTTTTGAAAAACCTGGGCCTGAGGTCCTGCGTCTGTCTGTCTGGAATGACCAGATGTTCTATGAAACATGGATCCTAGAATGAAATGTTAACAGTTAAAAGGTGAAACACAGTGTTCGGCAAAATTGTACTTCTGAACATTCACTTGAACACTCCAGTGCATGTAACATATGACATACAATCCATTAAACATTCTGAAAATCGGGGCAAAGGAACAGAATGGGGGGTAACATCCCACCCCACCGCTGCCTCCGCATCTCCAGACAACAACAAAAAATTGTCAGAAACTGCTACTGTAGCCTGACCAGTGTTACCCCCTGTGTAGCCAAAGTCCGGAAGAGTCGCTTTCTAAGAAGCCAGGTCACGGTCGCCAGCTTAACAAACGATATGCAGAAAGATGGACGGACGGACAGACAAGCTCTTTGGTAGATTTCCACCTCCTCCGGAACAGCAATGTCCTCCACCTAGCATTTCATTGTACTGTAGTTGTACTGTTCAATGACAATAAAGTTGAATTTAATCTAATCTAATTAATCTTTGTCTGTGAATCTGGCCCCTAGTAGTTGGGTTAAGTGTTAGCGTTATGGTTAGGCTACGTTTAGGCAAAAAGATTAGGTTACTCAGGTTAAACTTCTGCTAAAATATGAAGGGGTGGCTAGCTACAGTACTGTATTTCAGCTAGCATAGCGACAGCTGTGGCTAATTCTCCCAGGCTTTCTCTGAATATGTCATGGCTGATTAAGCAGTAATAAATGGGGCTTTTGAATTATATAGCAGAAAGGCTTTTACTCTCTGCCACAGAAAAATAAAAAGAGAGAGGGAGACAGAAGGAGGAAGAGAGAAATGGAGAGAAATAGAGAAAAAGGGGAGACCAAAGGCACTTAACCAACCTCTGTGCTAGAAAGCTAATTCATAGAATTAATCATGTCAGATGCTATGTCAAGATGTCATCATCAGTGAAAGATGAAATAATGAGGAAGAAGCGATTTTGTTAAGAACAACACGGGAATGAAATACCCCCCCCCTCAATGTTTTTCCACGGACAGCGATGTAAATGTCAGGTTGTGTGATGAAGAGAAGGAAAGGGTGGACAGAGAAAGGGAAGGGGGGGAGATTAAAGATGACAGACTGGGAAATAACCTGAGATAAAATCTTGCATACTTCGGCCATCCACTGGCGATTGTTTTTAATGAATCAATTGAGAAATCAAAAGAAGGAAATTCACATGTCCTCTATGCAGTCGATGTCATGCCAGCACAATGTCAGCTGGCAGCAGCATCGCTCACACACACACACACACACACACCCCCACACACACACACACACACACACACACACACCCACACACACACACACGTCTGAAAATCCCATCTCACAATCCCATCAAGACTATCACTCTCCACCATCTAACCCAACAACACGTGTTATCACGCGTCAAATCTAACTCCGGATATAAACCTGTTCCCACTGTCATGGCACTGCGTTTACGCTCTGTTAAATACATTTCAAAGCCTGTTCCTTTGTGTGAAATCGTTTGCCAAAACACGGCTATTCTGGCAGTATGTTCCCCTACTGAGGAAAGAAGACGACCCAGCGGTCATGACCTCTGACCTAAGGCCCGGCGTTCTCGCAGCTCCTCCCATCACGCCGCCAGCTGTCCCACCGTAGTAACACCATACCAGACGCATGATGGGACGTCTAAAAGGGAACGGTGAACAATTAATATTTGAGGTTTTCGTCTTGTGGCACAAGCTGACTTTGCTATTGATAACCTTCCGTAAAAAGGCCTCAACACCTTTGGCAGGCTTTTCCAGCCGAGCAGCATTCAGGAGCTTAATAAATACAGGAAGAGGTGGAGCAGCCAGTCCTGACCAAACACACAGCAAGGGTTGACAGAGACAGAATATAAAGTAAAACACAATCGACTTCTTTTAATGATTTCATTCATAGTTGGTCTCAATCAAAAATGCATAGACACGCACACACACACACACACACACACACACACTCCTTTAGAAAAACTGGTTCAAATTAAGATAGTGTGAGCCATGAATCCCTTTTTATGGATTTTCAGAGAATATGGAAATGACTGCAGAGTCAATTAACAATCCTGGGATACATCCCAAATGACAAACTTCTTACAGTTTCATGCATTATTTTGTTCGGGTGAACATCCAAAAGGAGGGCACTGTGTATGGGAAAAGTATGCCATTTAGGACACTACCCTGGAGAATGTTACAAAAATATAACCAGAGAGGACTTGAGAAGTTCCCATATTCAATTACATGAGTCATAGGGAATTTATTGGGGTACCAGAGCTGTAGAACCTGACTATATTTCTTACCCTTAAATTGGCTCATAGCTGTGCTGCTTGGTAGTCAGCTCCCGTGCGTCCAACCGTGTAGCTGTGAACTAGGCTGGTGAAAGTGCCTTTGTTGAGTTAGTAATGTTATGAAGTCGCCAGAATTTAACACAAACGCTTTAGGATCTCTGTCCATGTGGGGACATTATTATTCTTTTTCTGAATGCTCCTTGTTTTAATATCATTTTAATGGGTTTTGGAAATAAGCAAAATTTGTTAAAGGTTCACGTAGTAAGACTGAATGTAACTAGGCAGTCAGATCAAGTTAGAACAACCAATGGCCGTCCTTCCCTAAGATGTTTCTGACAAACAACCAATGGCCGTCCTTCCCTAAGATGTTTCTGACAAACAACCAATGGCCGTCCTTCCCTAAGATGTTTCTGACAAACAACCAATGGCCATCCTTCCCTAAGATGTTGCTGACAAACAACCAATGGCCATCCTTCCCTAAGATGTTACTGACAAACAACCAATGGTCATCTTCCCTAAGATGTTACTGACAAACAACCAATGGCTGCCCTTCCCAAAGATGTTACTGACAAACAACCAATGATTGTCCTTCCCTGAGAACTTACTGACAAACAACCAATGGCTGTCCTTCCCTGAGATGTTTCTGACAAACAACCAATGGCTGTCCTTCCCTGAGATTTTGCTGACAAACAACCAATGGCTATGTTTTGCTGACAAACGTTTTTGGCTATGTTTCTGATAGTGTTCTGATTTTCAGCCTTATAATGTCATTCTTTATGTTGTCTTGGTCCTCATGTTGACAGACACCAGTAGCAGATTCCCAAGGCAAACGCAAAACACAGGATCCAGACTAGACATTGACAGCTGTCTTATGTCTGTGCAAATGATGTGACGGAACACACCTGCTTAACAAAAAACAAACTAATTGCACTAATAACTTGATGCTCTGAGATACACGGACAGATGTTAAAAAAGTGTTTCTGAATGGTTAAACCAACGTGTACATGTGTACTCTGAAATAAAAGCTTGGAATGTCAACCGCAAAGTTACCGTTTCAAATCCAAGCTTTTGGAATATACAGAGTCAAAATAAGACAAATATCTCCACTGTCTTTCAGATCACATATCATAATGGTATTCTTGTATGAAAGATCAGTTCCAGATCTTTGAAATTTCATACAGAATTGCTGTCCAACCCTTTGGCATTTAAACAAAACGTTTGGCTTTTAAACAAACGTTTATATTAGTTCTGCGCC
Organism: Esox masquinongy; assembly: GCA_016801175.1. NCBI lineage: Eukaryota > Metazoa > Chordata > Actinopteri > Esociformes > Esocidae > Esox > Esox masquinongy. Next base: position 10,551 of record JACXGI010016573.1, read on the forward strand.
ATGTCTGTTTTTGATTATTGTAAGATGGACGAAGAACATTATGATTAACCTTCGCTTCCAGCACTGCGATAGGGCAACAATACGTTTTTCATGTATTTGTAGTGCCTATACATTTCCATACACACCATTTAATTCCATGTGAGGCATCATGTTCCAATCCCAATTTACAATGATATTCAGAAACACAATGCCTAGGTCATATCAATCACCCAAGAAGATCTGTCTTTGATCAATACATTGAAGTTTTTTCCATGACGTATGTCGAAGCACCTGTTCAGCCCCTTCTGGTGGATAATATTTTAATTCTAACCAACTCTGCATTGCATAATTTTGGACGGAAGATATTTCAAACTCGTGATCCAATTCAATCCAATGAAAACGCTAGTTTTCAATCTGCACAATGGCCAAAAGTCATATTTCAAACATTGGGCATCTCTTAGTTGCTTGCTGGAAAACCAGTTTAGATTGAAATAGCATTTCGGTATTAGTGAGGCTTTCAGTGATAGGGTCAAAGCATTCATATTTTAGTGTTTTAATCATCCAGATTCACGCTTATAGTAAAAAAAAATCTAATTTTATTTGAAAGCGTTCTCCATTCCAGATGATTTGACTTTATTTTATCAGATGACTTGGAAAAAAAGATTTTTTAGTCCTCTGGACTAAATTATGCAAATTACAATACCAGTAACGGACAGATGTTTCTCTTTTTTTCATAATTTGAAAATCCTGTCTATGTTGCTAGGCTGAGAGGTGGTTTGATCTACCTGGGATGGAGGGAGGGGCTTTGTAATGATGGAGATCTAACGAGGTCGGATAGGAAGTGACATGCACCTTTATCACAACCATCTTCATTACAGGCGAGGCAGCAGCTGGTGTGTGTGTGTGTGTGTGTGTGTGTGTGTGTGTGTTGAGCAGGACCCAACCCAGCTGACCAACACGATCGTGCGTCCACAAAGACGGACAGATAAACGTGGTACGAGACAGAGGGAGACTGGGAGAGACAGACGGAACGAAAGGGAGGGAGAGAGAGAGACAGAGGGAGAGAGGGAGGGAAAAAAGAAAGATAAAGAGCTAAATATGGACAGAAATATAGAGGTAAAGATGAAAAGAAAGGTAGAGACACGTGGAGAGATGCAGAGATGGAGAGAGAGAGAGAGAGAGAGAGAGACACACACTAACAGCTCTATCTGATCACAGCTAAATTACCTTTTCCATAAGAAGACAGATGAGGAAAAATATTCTTCACTGCCCACTGAACTGTACAACATCAACAGTTCATACTGATGGGGCCCAAAACAACATAGAAGAATACGAGAAACCAATCAGTGACCAAATTAACCAATTACTGCTAGATAATGTTCTGGATACCGGGTGATGTCACAGTGGAGAAGGCATTCATCTAGCCGTAAATAACATTAACAACATTTCAGTCAAACAGCGAAAGCAGTACTGAAACCGATGGGAGAAAAAGGAAAAAGAAAACTAATGACAAAGCATGCAAGGTGAAATTAGGCTAAAATACACTAATAAACAATGTTCCACAAAGCAAAAAAGAGCAACACAGATTTAGAGACGTCTAAAATACAGTGACGCTTTCTAATAGCATTAGCAGTGAGTTCTAATAGCAGCATGAGTTCGACAAAGATAAAAGACCCTTTATCAAACGGGTCCTGGGGCTCAGTTCACAAACCAGGTCCACTAACATGTAGAATCCCCATGACCAAGTACAGGCTCAGTGAGCACAGTCTTATCGTCGAGACAGGCAGACATGGCAACACCAGAGTCCCTGTAGCGCACGGCTCTGCACATACATGCATGCTTTCATCGAGCCAAAAAAAGATATTTGAATTCAATTGAGAAATAGAGAGTGAGCGATTAAGAGAGAAAGAAAGCGAGAGAAAACACAGACAGCGAGAGAAACAGAGAAGGATACATAAACAGAGAGACAGTGAGAAACAGAAAGAGAAAAACAGAGAGAGAAAAACAGAGAGAGACAGAGAGAAACAGAGAGAATAACAGAGAGAGACAGAGAGAAACAGAGAGAATAACAGAGAGAGACAGAGAATAACAGAGAGGGTGTGGTGAATAAAAGATATTTGACTAAGAATGTAGACCAGGTAAAACTATAGAAACTCTGAATGTGTCCAAAAGGACACGCTATTCCCTGTAGGGCACTAACTTTTGACACCCCACGACACCCCCAAGACACCCCCACGACAGCCTCAAAACAGCCCTACGATAACCTCACCACAGCCCCAAGACAGCCCCACGAAAGCCCCAAGACAGCCCCACGACAGCCCCAAGACAGCCCCACGACAGCCCCAAGACAGCCCCACGACAGCCCCACGACAGCCCCACGACAGCCCCACGACAGCCCCACGAAAGCCCCACGAAAGCCCCAAGACAGCCCTACGACAGACCCAAGACAGATCTACGCCAGGCCCACGAAAGCACACGATAGACCCAAGAAAGCCCCACGACAGGCCCAAGACAGCCCATGATAGATCCAAGTCCGTCCTAAGACAGTCCCACAAACAGCCCTCTGACCGTTGAGCTCTTTGTCACTTAATCTCCTCCAACTGACCTGACTGCATGAACACACGCACACATGCACGCACACACATGCACACATGCACACACACACACACACACACGCACACACCCATGGCCACTGGAGATCTACACATCACACCTCTAATTTTCTACACCCCTAAGGGTCCTACAAAATCATATTTTCTACTCCATCATTTTTAAAGACTGTGCCCTAAATATTACATCCGAGTTTTTCATAATGGTCAGTTGCTCCACTTGTCAATTCTGACTTCCTGTAAGGTTGATGACAAAATGGCAAAAGCACACAACTTTTGACCCTTGACCAATATGAGGTCGAATGTAGACATTGATGATTCTTCATGAGGTTGGATAAACACAGTGACAATTCTATATGAGGTAGGATAAACACAGTGACATTTTTATATGAGGTAGAACTAACACAGTGACATTTTTATATGATGTAGGATTAACACAGTGACATTTTTATCTGAGGTAGGACTAACACAGTGACAAATCTATATGAGGTAGGATAAACAGAGTGACATTTCTTCATGTGGTAATATAAACACAGTGGCATTTTTATATGAGGTAGGACTAACACAGTGACATTTTTATATGAGGTAGGATTAAAACAGTAACATTTCTTCATGAGGTTGGATAAACACAGTGACATTTTTATATGAGGTAGAACTAACACAGTGACATTTTTATGAGGTAGAACTAACACAGTGACATTTTTATATGAGGTAGAACAAACACAGTGGCATTTTTATATGAGGTAATATAAACAGTGGCATTTTTATATGAGGTAGGACTAACACAGTGACATTTTTATATGAGGTAATATAAACACAGTAGCATTTTTATATGAGGTAGGACTAACACAGTGACATTTTTATATGAGGTAGGATTAAAACAGTAACATTTCTTCATGAGGTTGGATAAACACACTGACAATTCTATGTGAGGTAGGATAAACACAGTGACAGTTCTTTATGAGGTAGGATAAACACAGTGACAGTTCTTTATGAGGTAGGATAAACACAGTGACAGTTCTTTATGAGGTAGGATAAACACAGTGAAAGTTCTTTATGAGGTAGGATAAACACAGTGACATTTCTTTATGAGGTAGGATAAACACAGTAAATTGTCTCAGTTCTACATATGCCACTTCTGTGTGATGCCCAAAGGCTAAACAAGAATCCCTATTCAAAACATACCATTCTATTGAATCATCACCATCCAACCAGCACCATTCAATAATTTACTATCCAGCCATGTAAATCTAAGCATCGCACGCCCCAATCATCACAATCCAATTACTACTATCAAACTATCACAATCATGTCAAATAACCACTACATGATCACCATCAATTAATCACAAATAAAACATCACTATTCAAGCATCACTATCGAATCGCCATCATACAGTGATCACTATTCAATCCTCCTGAATATTAACTGACAGGCTTTGTTTGTTAGTTCGGTGACATGCCAAAACACTGACACAAGCACTGACAAATGTGCTTTTGGCTATTTGTTCAGGTAGTAATGATTTAGTGAGGGGACTGGGGAGATGGGTGAGACACAGGGTGGATGGACAGGAATGGAGACAAATCTCCACATTAAAACCTTCCTAATAATATTCAATATGGAGGCAGCAGGGTGAGCTGGTTTAGAGATAAAGAGAGATGTAGAGTGAGAGAGATGGAGAGAGAGAAGGGAGGGTGTGAAAGAGATAGAGAGGGAAAGAGAAGACAGAGAAAACTGAGGGAGAGAGAAAAGAAGAGAGACAGTTTACAGTGCAGAGTGAGTCACTCTCCCAGCCAATCGCAGCCCTCCCCTCTCCCTGCCTGTTGCTTAGGTAACGTGATGTCAGACAGCCCCTGGTGACACCTCTGAGGAGTGTCGAAGGAGAGTGCCTTATTCTCCCGGTCCAGTGTGTGAGTGTGTGTGAGGAAATGGAACTGGAGTAATCCTGTCACGTATTCTTTAAATAATAGCAGTATAATGTCTGTGACTGTGTTTCTGTGTTTATTCTAAAATGTGTTGTTTCTGTAATCTGATCATGTCCTGTATATAACCCGTATATGTTCTAGATATATCCCGTATATGTTTTAGATATAACATGTTTATGTTCTAGATATATCCTGTATATGTTCTAGATATATCCCGTATATGTTCTAGATATAACCCTTATATGTTCTAGATATATCCCGTATATGTTCTAGATATATCCCGTATATGTTCTAGATATATCCCGTATATGTTCTAGATATATCCCGTATATATATTTTAGATATAACCTGTATATGTTCTAGATATATCCCATATATGTTCTAGATATATCCTGTATATGTTTTAGATATATCTTGTATATGTTCTAGATATAACCTGTATATGTTCTAGATATATCCCATATATGTTCTAGATATATCCTGTATGTGTTCTAGATACATCCCGTATATGTTCTAGATATATCCCGTTTATGTTCTAGATATATCCCATATATGTTCTAGATAATACCCATATATGTTCTAGATATATCCCATATATGTTCTAGATATATCCCGTATATGTTCTAGATATATCCCGTATATGTTCTAGATATA
>JACXGI010016574.1:5557-15772 GCA_016801175.1 Esox masquinongy
GGGGGGGGGGGCGTCCCGTGTGGTTATTTCAGGCTAGAGTAGTTGAAAGTGGGGGGCTATAGAAGGCCGTCCATGAAGCTGGTGTCGAGGCGCTGGATGAGCACGCGGATGAAGGACATCTCTTTCCGGGTGTTCTCGAAGATGATGCGCGGGTCATCCGACTGGCAGCGGAGGCAGTTGGGAGCCATCACCATGGCCAGGTTGTTCACGTCCATCTTGGTGATCGCCACGTTGGCGGGCTGGCCAAACACCTGCGGAGAGACAGAGACAGTGAGAGGCTCGTGAAGTTTGTATAGAGGGGATGCAGTGTGCGTCTGTGTGTGTGTGTGTGTGTGCTATCTACCTGTAGAAAACGGATGAGGTAGCAGAGCACCAGTTTGTTGATGTGCGGCAGGCCCAGGACCACGTTGACAGCAGCTTCTGGGTCATCGTAGTGAGTGATACACTCCTCGTAGAACTCATGAGGGATCAAAGGCTCCTCCAGCTCCCTGTACCACAACTTCAACAGAGAGGCTAAGGGAGGGACACGAGGAGAGGGGACATTTGGAAAAGGAAAAGAAAAGGGGGAATTGAAAAGAGAAAGGCGACAGGGAGATATAACAGTTATGTTTGGGCTTTCGGTGTCTCTGTTCAATCAATGAGTAGATGAAGACTAGGTGAGTTCATCAGAAAACAAGTTGGACAGTTATGACATAGTCGATGAAGTAGAAGACAATCTTCCACCCTCTGGGCCATGTCATCGGTGATGCTGTCTGTAGAACATGTACGCAACACCTGAGCAAACAGCTACAGAACGATAAGAGATAAGAAAATCGAATGGCAACATAATCCTTTGGAAAGTACAGAGTGACTGTGCTGAGAAAATGATTCAGTCAGCTCTAACACTGGTATAAAATAAATGTTTCCCTATGTGTATTTGTTAGGTTAGCAGTTAGGCATGTTCTGTTCTACTTTTGCCTCATAAAAACCCGTGGAAGGAGAGTGTCATCTCTTTTGGATAACTTTATTGTCTATCGTGATAAAATCAATCACATCAGTAGCTTATTTACATAAAATCTTCAGATAAAAAACCACATTGTCGTTAGAACAATGATAAAACAACGGGTTACAAAGTGAAATGTTCCAAAAGGAGCACCAGAACCACAACATCAGAAAGGTCTTCTTGCATACACAGCAGGCTTTGTAAGGTGTCTTGAATTCCTGGATAGAACACGCCTGTTTATCATACCTGTGGGAATGAAATCGCATTACAGAATAAGTCTGTGGGAACACACTGGTAATCACTACTAACATAGAGCACAGTAACTTCTGCTTGTTTTTATCTTACTCTCTAACATGTCTGTTATGGTCCCCATACTGTAAAAGCCATGTTCAACATATTATACCCCAGACGTTTGCTTTACCTTCTCTCAGTACAGGACGTGTCAGCCTTCAAAATAAGCACACCTGGTCACTTTGCCATTAGGTTTATGCAAAGTCACCTAAAAAACAAGATTTGTAACATTTAGGAAATTAAAATATTGCCTTAGAGAAGATTACCATGGTTAACTGTTATATTCTGGATTTACGAACACATTCTGCATTCAGTGTTTCACCGTTTACATAATCTCACTTACATTTTAGGCATGTGGTTCTCAGACTCTGTCATTCCATCTTCACACTCCACCTGAATTGCTACTAGATGCCATAAAGAAAACCGTCTGTATTTACTGTACTATCGTTTTTGGCCCTGAAGAGTCTTTCTCCCACATTCCATAATATTACATAACATGACTTGTCTAAGTGCTGTAGATTATAGTTTTTTTCACAAGTGTGAAACACACAAGGCTCTGATGGATTTGAAAAAAAAACATCATCCCAGCAATACTATGATCCACTGAACTATATGGTACATATTCAAACATTTATTTACTGGGTACTGTTAAACATCTGTGGATGTAAATATAACAATGTTCTGACTAGTAGAAGATAATGTTCTTATGTAAGCACAATGGTTGGACATCCTGTACACTATTTTGAAATCTGATGCTGTGAGTAAAACTCAGTGTGTAAACTAAACTACACTGGTAGGACACCTTTGCAATAACACATTCATCATCACTTGCTTTGACAGTGTAATCTCCATTAGCAACCAGAGGGTGAGAGGGACAGGTCACTAGATCAAAAAGGAAATAGAAGTTGCAATTTTTCCCTATTAGGAAAAACAGCAATCAATCGTAGCTTATGCGATACAGTTTTGCAAGGATACAGTACTATAATACCACAGAAAAAAAATATGTGCACTTTATTTTACAGTACTCAAACACAGACAAAAAACTTACTACCTGCATTGTATTCTACAGTACTGAAGCAGACACAGGACTTACTAACTACACTTTATTCTACAGTACTGAAACAGACACAGGATTTGCTAACTACACTGTATTCTACAGTACTGAAATAGACACAGGACTTACTAACTACACTTTATTCTACAGTACTGAAACAGACACAGGACTTACTAACTGCACTTTATTTTACATTACTGAAATACATCTGAAAGCTACCTGCTGCCCAGATAATGACACCTATTGGGACTTGTTCAAATGAGCCAAATGATAAAGAATGACGTTCTGTCCAACCCACTTACCCTGACACTAAACTGTCTTATTCCACTCTCTGTTCTTGCAAGTTCCTTTTCCTCGGGTCACTAAGGCATCCATAATTTATTTGGTCCCGATTTTCATATCTCTCCCGAAACCTCAATATTCTTGCGCTGCGACCTCAACTTTGTTACAGTACTCCGCCAGTGAAGCAAATAAACGTATAGCATCAACACAGACCTCCCACTCATTGTATAATTGCACAGTAAGGCTCGAAGGAGGTTGGTAAGTGGCAGATAAACCATGGCTAAGGGCTGCTGTTATATACCATGTAACGTAAAATTGGCTTGTTTAGAGTTTGAACAAGTGTTGTAGTATCCCAATGTTCATCACTCCACTCCACCATTGGTGACTGGGACATTTGCTGTGATACTGTTATGATAATTAATATTGGCAGCACTAAAGGCTCTGAGCAGTTTTGTTCAGACGTGGGCTTTTTTTGCGCTTCACCTGCCACTCTCGGCCTACACAAGCTGATTAGCTGTTGGGGAGTGTGGGCTGGCAGACGCGCTCAGCCTCAAGCTCTGCATCCAACTCCTGCAAGACGAAAACAAAAAGACTACAGCATTGACTTTAATAGTAGCCTGTTGGCTTCTCCCTATTAAAGAAAGAAGGCTTTGATTTTGTCATCTTACTTAATCCTCCTTTCCCCCACTTTTTCTTATTACCAGGTTCAGTGCTAAAATTAGGCTATAGGCTACGCTTGTCGTTTCTTTAGGCTGCATCTACAATCCTGTTTCCAAAAATGTTGCGATGCTGCGTAAAATGCAAATAAAAACAGAATGCAATGATGTGCAAATCATTTACGCGTTTGGGAACTGAGGAGACCAATTGCTGTAGTTTTGAAAGTGAAATGTTATCCCATTCTTGCTTGATATACAGCTCCGGAAGAAATTAAGAGACCACTGCAACTTTTTCTATCTTTCCCAAAAAAGTTGAAAAGGAAAGTTTTTTTTTTGAGTGAGGAACAGAAGTGTTCAATTTGCAGTGGTCTCTTAATTTTAACCCTTCTGTTCCTCACTCAAAACCTTCATTTTCGACTTTTTTGGAAAGGAAAGAAAAAGGTGCAGTGGTCTCTTAATTTTTTCCGGAGCTGTATGATTTCAGCTGCTCAACAGTTCGGCATCTCCTTTGTCATATTTTTCGTTTCATAATGCGCCAATTGTTTTCAATGGGTGACAGGTCTGGACTGCAGGCAGGCCAGTTTAGCACTCAGACTATTTTACTATGGAGTCATACTGTTGTAATACATGCAGAATGTGGTTTGGCATTGTCTTGCTGAAATAAGCAAGGCCTTCCCTGAAAAGAGCGTTGTCTGGATGGCAGAATTTGTTGCTCCAAAACCTGCAAATATTGTTCAGCATTAATGGTGCCTTCACAGATGTGCAAGTCACTCATGCCATGTGCACTAATGCACCCCCATACCATCACGGATGCTGGCTTTTAAACTGTGTGCTGATAACAAGCCGGATGGTCCCTTTCCCTTTTAGCCTGAAGGACGCGGTGTCCATGATTCCCAAAAATAATTTTACGTTTTGATTTGTCAGACCACAGGACAGTTTTCCACTTCACCTCAGTCCATCTTAAATGAGCTCGGGCACAGAGAAGGCGGCAGTGTTTCTGGATCTTGTTTATATATGGTTTCATGGTAGAGTTTTAACTTGCATTTGTGGATGCAGCGACAAACTGTGTTCACAGACAATGGTTTTCAGAAATGTTCCTGAGCGCATACAGTGATTTCCACTACAGAATCATGTCTGTTTTTAATGCAGTGCCATCTGAGAGCCCAAAGATCATGGCCATCCAATATTGATTTTCGGCCTTGTCCCTTGCGTGCAGAGATTTCTCTGGATGCTATAAATCTTTTAATAATATTATGTACCGTAGATGATGAGATCCCCAAACTCTTTGCAATTTTACCCTGAGAAACACTATTCTTAAATTGTTGCATTAATTGCCCGCGCAGTCTTTCAAAGAGTGGTGAACCTCTCCCCATCTTTACTTCTGAAAGACTCATCCTCTCTGGGATGCTCTTGTTATACCCAATCATGTTACTGACCTGTTGCCAATCAACCTAATAAGTTGTGAGATTCTTTTTTTATGTTACACAACTTTTCCAGTCTTTTGTTACTGGGTCCCAGCTTTTTTGAAATGTGTTGCTGGCATCAAATTCAAAGTGGGCATATATCATTCGAGGAACAATAACATTGTTCAGTTTTAACATTTGATATGTTGTCTTTGTACTATTTTCTATTGAATATAGGTTTTAAATGATTTACATATCTTTGCATTCTGTTTTGATTTCCATATTACACAGCATCCCAATTTTTTTGGAAATGGGGTTGGAGTTAACTCATGTACATCCTGGGACTGTGGTGCATTCATTGCGCTAAACAAACCATTTTGGCGAAAACAATCCACCCTGGTAACTATACCACAGCCAGTAGACCATAAGAACAGACACATTTAGTGCCACGGAGAAAGAAAGGAAAAAGGATGGCGAACCATTGGTGGAAAAATTCTTCCTGCCATTACATTACATTTTGCTGTGCAAATAATATTATTCTGAGTTAATGTGGGCCTGGTGACTTGGACCATAACATTAGCACCAGGACTCAAGCCTTAAATGGACATTGACTCGAGCTTAATGCAAACTGCATTACTGGTTCAAAACAACTGGTTCATAACCGTCCATAATCTCAGTATGGCTCCTCATCTTTTAGGTTAAGATTTTGAAGGTGACCTCATGACCTGCATGTCCCACTGACAGGGGAGGCATTAAATGGCCCTGTGTGCCTTCACGCTGGGGATCCTATAGTGCTGTAAAGGCTGGTGTCTTCTGAAGGGATGAAAACAGGAATGCTGTGGGTTTAGTCCAAAGTCACTGGATGAGTTAGTTTTTGCCATAGAGTCATAACAGCTATGCAACTTCACTAATGGGAAAGAAATATTAGTAGTTATTACAGTAATTTGTAATAATGTTAATTATACCAAGTTAATTATTTCCATTGAGTACAGTACCACAGCATATTTATACCATTCGGTGCAGTGACCTTTGCCCTTGATGGTCTTCTCCCACTTTCTATTTATGCAAGTTGCAAGTCACCCCCACTCCATTTCTCTTCCATAGTACACTACAAGTGAAGAAAAGCATGTTTGACTTCTAATGTAAAACGTACAAGAACTAAATTGAACAGTCCTTGATCAAAAAAGTAATTCCACAAATTTTAAAAGACCACATTTTCATGATTTTAAAGATAAATTTGTCCTGTCAAAAAGAAAAGGTTATTTGGAATTTTAGGTAAGAAATTACAGTTGTGCTCATAAGTTTGCATACCCTGGCAGAAATTGTGAAAATTTGGCATTGATTTTGAAAATATGACTGATCAGGCAAAAAAAACCTCTCTTTTATTAAAGGATAGTGATCATATGAAGCCATTTATTATCACATAGTTGTTTGGCTCCTTTTTAAATCATACTGTAATGACAACAGAAATCACCCAAATGGCCCTGATCAAAAGTTTACATACCCTTGAATGTTTGGCCTTGTTACAGACACACAAGGTGACACACACAGGTAAAAATGGCAATTAAAGCTGAATTTCCCACACCTGTGGATTTTTAAATTGCAATTAGAATCTGTGTATAAATAGTCCATGAGTTTGTTAGCTCTCACGTGGATGCAGTGAGCAGGCTAGATACTAAGCCATGGGGAGCAGAAAAGAAATGTCAAAAGACCTGCGTAACAAGGTAATGTAACTTTATAAAGATGGAAAAGGATATAAAAAGATATCCAAAGCCTTGCAAATGCCAGTCAGTACTGTTCAATCACTTATTAAGAAGTGGAAAATTCGGGGATCTCTTGATACCAAGCCAAGGTCAGGTAGACCAAGAAAGATTTCAGCCAAAACTGCCAGAAGAATTGTTTCGGGATACAAAGAAAAACCCATAGGTAACCTCAGGAAAAATACAGGCTGCTCTGGAAAAAGACAGTGTGCTTGTTTCAAGGAGCACAATATGATGATACTTGAACAAAAATGAGCTACATGGTCGAGTTGCCAGAAAGAAGCCTTTACTGTGCCAGTGCCACAAAAAAGCCCAGTTACAATATGCCTGACAACACCTTGACACGCCGCACTGCTTCTGGCACACTGTAATTTGGAGTGACCAAAATAGAGATTTATGGTCACAACCATAAGCGCTATGTTTTTATGGTCACAACCATAAGCGCCATAAGTGCTATGAGAGGGGTCAGCAAGGCCTATAGTGAACAGAATACCATCCCCACTGTGAAGCATGGTGGTGGCTCACTGATGTTTTGGGGGTGTGTGAGCTCTAAAGGTACGGGAATCTTGTGAAAGTTGATGGCAAGATGAATGCAGAATGTTATCAAAAAATACTGACAGACAATTTGCATTCTTCTGCACGAAAGCTGTGCGCGGGAAAGCTGCACATGGGACTTTCCAGCACGACAATGACCCTAAGCACAAGGCCAAGTTGACCCTCCAGTGGTTACAGCAGAAAAAGGTGAAGGTTCTGGAGTGGCCATCACAGTCTCCTGACCTTAATATCTTCGAGCCACTCTGGGGAGATCTCAAATGTGTGGTTCATGCAAGACGACCAAAGACTTTGCATGACCTGGAAGCATTTTGCCAAGATGAATGGGCAGCTATACCACCTGCAAGAATTTTGGGCCTCATAGCCAACTATTACAAAAGACTGCACACTGTCATTGATGCTAAAGGGGGCAATACACAGTATTAAGAACTAAGGGTATGCAGACTTTTGAACAGGGGTCAATTCATTTTTTTTCTTTGTTGCCATGTTTTGTTTTATGATTGTACCATTCTGTTATGACCTACACTTGAATGTGAATCCCATAAGAAATAAAAGACGTGTTTTGCCCGCTCACTCATGTTTTCCTTACAAATGGTACATATATTACCAATTCTCCAAGGGTTTGCAAACTTTTGAGCACAACTGTATGTCACATTCCCAGAATATATCAAAAAATTGTTATTTTCCATGGGGATCTATTATTGTATTATTATCATTATTGTATTATGATATAATATATATTATTATTTACCTACAGTAGCAAAGTCAACACATCTGTTAGTATATGTCTATTCACTGTCTTGCAGAGTGGTCAATGGATATAAACCCATTTATGTTTCAAACTAGCTAGTTAGAAAGTGAAGGAAAAGATTTCCCTTACCATTCTGAGCTTTTGAAGCATCCACACTCGGCCACACCACCAGACACAACAGAATCAGAGTTGATTTCATATTTACCAAATGGTAGATCCAATGAAAATAGAAGGGGGATATCATATACAAGCAGTGTTCATCCCAAAGTTAATGTTTTTCAAAAGTTCCAACGCCAGAGGAGCGATGCAAAATATGATGCAAAATAAGACCAAGGGAAATTCAACTGACCCAAAATACTGGAATACGTTAATGCATTGAATTCAGTCAAACCTGTGATAAGGTAAAAAAAGTTTAAAGCAATAATAACTGAGTGAGTGTTATGGGTGTACAGTATGGTCACTGCTAAGGGCTGTTCTTAAGAAATGCAGTCACAAAGCTTAGTGCCTGAACACAGCCCTTAGCTTTGATAATACTGGCCATACACCACAAATACCACAGGTGTTATAAACTGTCTGTTACCAATGTAATTTGAACGGTAAACTACTAATTTGATAGTAGTTATTAAAGTTATATACATTATATACTTATATATATATATACTACTTACACAACCCTCAACTGGACAATTTGCACACCTTACATATACAGCTCTGGACAAAAATTAAGAGACCACTGCACCTTTTTATTTCCTTTCCAAAAATGTTGAAAAGGAAGGTTTTGAGTGAGGAACAGAAACGTTCAATTTGCAGTGGTCTCTTAATTTTAACCCTTCTGTTCCTCACTCAAAACCTTCCTTTTCGACTTTTTTGGAAAGGAAAGAAAAAGGTGCAGTGGTCTCTTAATTTTTTCCAGAGCTATTGTACAAAATTGCTGCACCAGTTTGTTGTGAAACTTACTTGGCAATAAAACTCTTTCTGATTCTGATTAAGTTCCTGCTTCCCCATTGTATCCTGTCAGTCTTTGTTTTAACACATGTTACATTGTTTTTTGTTCCTGCCTTGTCATTTAGTTTCGGTTTCATCTTGTTTTAGTTCTTCTATTAAATGTCCTCTGTTCTCCCTATGCTTGTGTCCTGCCTCCATGTTTCAACGTTGCATTTCAGATGTTCATGCAAAATGCAACATAAAACAAAGAGAACCAAAGAAAACAAAAAATTCGAAAAATAAATGTGCTCTTAAATTTTTCTTTTGTAAGAACAAACTTTACCAAGCACCGACTGGCTCTTTGTGAACCCATTAACCAAATTAAATTGATCATTAGATTCAATTACACACTCAGGCTTGACTACTGCCAGTCCTGTTCAATCTAAACATGACCTATATACAGTAGAACCTCAACATCAATGTGAAGTAGGCTACAATGATTCTCCAAATGGACAAAATGTGAAACAATGGTGAACCTTCCCAGGAGCGGCCAGCCTCCCAAATTTCCTCCAAGGGAGGCAGCGATGACTCATCCAGGAAGAAAACCCCCCAGGGCAACATCTAAGGAACTGCAGGCCTCTCCTGCCTCAGCTAAGGTCAGCGTTCAGGACATGCGACAATAAGAAAGAGACTGGGCAAGAATGCAATTCATGGGAGAATTGCAAGGCACTAACCACTGCTAACTCAGAGAAACATTAGTGCTCACAAATCTCACATTTGCAAAAAAAGCACATTGATGACACCCAATTCGTTGGCAGTAATCAAGCCTGTGTGTCTGCTGGTCATAATAACTATAAAAGACCATTCATGCTAAAGAAAAGTGGTAAAGAAATAGGTCCTACATAGACTATATATTTTTTTCTGAGGTTGTTCCATCTTAAAACAATTTCTATATATTTAGTCAACATCAAAAATAGAAGACAAACAAGGGCAAAGACTACGCAACATGTGTGCTGTAGAACATTAAAATGATTCTGAAAACAATTGGCAACCACATTCTGAGCAAGTCCTGTTTGACATTAAAGGAATGATCTCTAACTCTGTATGTGGGGAAATCAAGTGGACAAATGACCAGTGAATCAAGTGGACAAATGACCAGTGAATCAAGTGGACAAATGACCAGTGAATCAAGTGGACACATGACCAGTGAATCAAGTGGACAAATGACCAATGAATCATTCTCTGGCTCTGTGCCAGGCCCCTCTTTATGAGTGCTCACTTCCTTCTATCAAATCTGGCTTTAGTGCTCTTTTCTTTAAACTGCTGTAGATCTGCAGCAGACATATTGCTCCCAGCATGCTTTGGTGTTGGGGCTATTAATACTTTAATTTAGAGCAATGCAGAAGCCCTGCAGGAAGTTGTGAGTGGGTGGAGAGTGAGGGAGGGTGGCATTATCAGGGGATGTATAAATGTCTCTGTTTGTATAAAGATCTCTGTGTGTCTAGATGTCTGTGGGGGTATAGATGTCTGTGTGTATACATGTTTGTGTGTATAGATTTC
>JACXGI010016575.1:0-15677 GCA_016801175.1 Esox masquinongy
CCCTAAATCTTGCAAGAGCCCAAGGACCTCTCCGGCCCCCCCCCCTCCCCCTCACTCAACCAGCACTCTGGCTTATTACAGGACTGCCACTTGTCGGACCTGTGCTAGCCAGATGTGGCTAAGCCCCCGGAAAGTGCCTAATCGATTTTTCTCCACTCGTGGGTTTCCTCAAGATTGTTCTTATTCTGTTTGAGGGTTTTACTTAATCTTTCATTCTCCACATCCTGTGTCTCCAGTGCGTTGACTGCTACTGAGACGGTGTGTCTTGCTGCATGTAGCCTCTCTGTTCCACATGAAGTTCCCTTTCACCGAAGATGGAGAATGCTATATGAACTTAATACAATGGTGAAGAGATTAAAGAGTACAATGAAGCACTGTTGACTGTTTTCCTGTCTGAAAGAAAATCTCTTGAGTTTTGTTGTTTCAAAGAGGGATGCTCCATTTCAGCTTAAAGTAATTATCTGGAGCCATAGGGCATTTGGTGGGGAAGGTAGTGAAACTTCTTGTATCCAAGCCACATACACAATCCCGTAATGTCGATATTTACTAAATGAAGGAAGCGCTCCAAGCCTAATGCATGTTGAATGAAGCCAATTGACTCCATTAATCTTCTGACTTGCAATTGTCTTGTCAGCAATTTATTTAATTTACTCTGAAACATAGTAAAACCATCCAGTTAATTGGTTAGGTTTATTTAGCTTTGTGCCTTCATAATTTGAACATTTATTTTCTTGTGTTACGGACTTCAACCTTCAAGGAATGTGTCAGTCACACGCCAGAGAGCACTACCAATGTAGCACTGCAAATGTACAAACACCAACTGCTTAAGACGCGGTTTTAATAGGAAATCCCTGCTTCCATCCTTCACTCGTGTCTGCCTGTTATCCAGTACCCCAAAGCTAGCTAGCATCAGAGTCCTCATTTACTCAGCTTTAAAACTAGCATGCTTGCCAGCACCATGATTCATGCTGTAATTACCATGCGTCGCGAGACTGAGTCCCATAGGCTGATATTAAGAGGGAGTAGGCCATCAATAATGATAACAATAATAACAGCAGTCGGGTGTGGGGGGGGGGTTGATGAGTGGGAAAGGAGAAGGAATGAATGCGTCATTAGCTTTCTTGATTAGCTTATAGCTGTGGCTGAAACGCATGGCTTTCTGTGTTGCTCCACGCCTCCACCATAACCTGCCCCATCGTCAATCACAGCAGAACAAAAAATGGACAGAACGAGAGAAAGAGTGACTGGGTAGAATCTGAGCAGGGGTAATTCCTTGGCACATTTCTCAAGGTTCCTGTGTGCGTGCGCGTGCGTGTCTGCATGTATAAATGTCAGTGTGTGTGTGAACCCAGAGCGTCTCCCTCTAACGCCCTATCTGAGCCCCCCGTTCACATTAAAATTCCGTCTAATTAGCTGGAGCTCAAGCATGCTAATGAACTCCCTATTTTGCTGATTGGTTAGCCCAATAGCAGACAAACATGGCAGAGACTGCCACTGCTGGGATCACACAAGCGTAATTTCAGTAATCAGTCATTGCAATGATTGCTGCAGCTATAGATGACTGAAATGGGGGCCCAAAACAGCTGCTTGAGACTGAAATGCGTGGGTCCAAACCAAGTTAAGCCTGAAATTGTTATAGTGTGGGTGCTAAACAATGACTTCTACTGAGTGGATATTGTACTTAACTGCTCAGTAATATTTTGATCTATTCATGTGAAGATTATCATTGGCATTGGTGTGGATCCAGACTTTTCTCCTTAACTTATATCGTCACACCGAGCCTGTACTTTGAGCTGCGTGTTTCTTTCATGTTGAGTTGGCCAATATGACCCCTGATTTGCTCTGCTCTATTGGGTATTGCAGTATTGTATTTGTCTGTGAAAGTAAACATTCCTCGCCTAGTTTGTCAGGTTCCAGAATCTTTTTGTCGACAGTGATAAAACATGGGGCATATGAGGGAACCACAATCTCCCCATTGTGACGGCCCTCTCGCTCTGTCTGCTTAACTGTTCTGTTCTGTGCAGGTTGGTGGGCTGACCTGAGAGGGTTGTCGGTGTTACTGGGAGCACCTGAGGCTTATTAGGCTTACCTTCTCAATCATTAAGGGGTCTCCCTTCTTGAAGGATGGGGGTTTTTGAGTTGTTCTTAGGTTTGGTTTCTGTTTTGTTCTTCACCTTTCAACATGCTTTCACCCAGTCATTCCCATCATCCACTCACTACATTGCTGATTATGCTGACTGTCACATCTCACTGGATTATCTATTGGGTTTTTTAGTTAATGAAATATTCCTTTGTAACTAATTTCCACGTGTGGACTCCCTCTTTGTCACGATTCGAGCCGAGGTCGTGACACCATCAATGCGGCCTTTTACAATGTCCCCATCAATGAGTGACTCACGCCTCGCAACAGCTCCCTCTAGACAAGGATTCCAAAAAGTATGTCATCCGGCACTTTTTTTTTTCCCAAGTACAAGTTTTTGGTTTTCGGTGTGACGTCCAGTTTAGCCATTTTCCGGGTGTTGAAGAGTCTAGCAGGGTAACAGATGGTTAGTGATACCAGTGTATCTATTATCATTAAATCTTATTAGAGCTAATGAGGGAGTCAGTGTTTGTTTTTTTTTCAAGAAAGGGATCCTGACTCAAGCGAAAAGATATCTTGTGCGGGGTTGGCCTCCAATCACAGAAGACGATGGACTGAGGTGTTTGACCTGTGTCAGACAGTCTACATATTCCCACTGTGTCTGAGGACCAGGGGAGTTCATTGTGTCTAGGGGAGGGTTATAGACTCAACCAACTCCTGTGTCCTCAGCCCTAACCCAACTGGTGTGCTGTGTTGTATTTGATTGTACTCCTGTTATTTCTTAGGGTCATAGTTACTGTGAATTACCATTAAAATATGTGTGGACATTCCTTGTTAAAGATGTCTTTCCGCCTCTAGTTGTGTACGTGGCGCTGTCCAGAGTAACAAGCTTTTTTTCAAATGAATGAGCGAGTTCTGGATGGGAAGAGAGAGCTTCATGCTCATACTAGAGGAATATTGCGTGGTTATAGTCGAAAGTGCCAATTCCAACTAGCAGCACAAGGACACTGCATAGCAGGCCCTGAAAGACAGCATTAGAAGAACAGTGGGCTACATTTTGGAGGCACATTGAGAGATTGCATTGATTGCATTGATTTTTGCTGGACTCCAATGTTACGGGACAACGTGGTCTAACCGGCTTCATATTGGCTATATTTGTCGGATTATCTCAAGCAATGGATTATATGGAGAGAAAAAAAAAGACTGACTGCATGTCACCCACACTGACGTTACCCAGTGATAGTTCCAGTTCCGTTGCCAGCGTGTTGGACATCAGTAGGTACAAGTCTTCTTCATTCATAAGGTAAGATGTACTGTAAGTCAGTTTGTGTTATAAATTATAGAAATGGTTTTCAGTGAGTATGGATTGTGGTCAGAAGCGGAAATAGCACGGGGGCAATGGGACATAGGCAGGAGGGCCCACTGCATCTAGGGGCCCTGCCAAGGGATCCACGTTCCACCACATACATATTTTTTTTTACAATTATATACCAAAGAACCAATAGTATATTGTTAAATAATGTCAAAATGTACATATGATATAAGATATACTATTTGATTTCTGTAAATCCTGGCATTGCTCTGAGTTGTTGTCGCTTATTTTATGAAGTATTGAATGAAGAAATCTGCAGAGTAGGTCTTTATACTCCCTTGCGAGGCCCCTAGGCCTGGGCCGTGCACCTGCGCTGCGGGTGGGGCGGGACCACGGTCTTCAAATTCATTATACATTTATTTAGTAATTTAATAAAAATACTTTTGGTATCTTACGTCATAGTGTACCAAAAATGATAAAAAAAAGAAATTATTCTTGAAAATGATAATTGAAAACGGATTATTTAGCCAAACATTCGTTTTTTAATAAAATAATGTCGGGGTCTGTTTTAATATTTGATTGACGTGTAACCTAGCCTATCAGTTGGCAAGCTGTATGTCTTGTTTAGACTCCAGTAACTAGCTAACTAGCTTTAGTTAATTTACGTTCATAAAACAATGGACAAAAAATACGAATCAGGTGCCCTGAAAAGTAAGGAAGGAAGTGTAATTGTATCCTGTGTTCCACTTACTACCTCGTTTTTTATTTTTACTTACGATTCTACATAGAATATACAAAATCATCGCCATCAGCGGTGTCACTGCGGAGCAAAGTTTTAGGCGCTCGAAGCTCGTCAAGAGCTATTTACGTGCGTGCATGGATGAGGCCTGAACTATACGACCTCACTTTGCTTTGTATGGAGCGTGACACTGACGCAGTGGTGGGCAGGTTTGCCAACATGAAGCAGAGGAAGTTGCCGTTTTAAATGGGGCCTTGATTTGTAAATCGTTCGTTTACTTCAGTCAAAGGGGTGCACGGAATTAATAAACGGATAACATTACAACATGGCTAAATCGGCTGAGCAGAGACAACCTGGTGAGTGAAAGAATTTTTTGTTTTTATTAATAGATCTTTATTTAAAGAACTATGTCGATGTTATTACAGGACCTATTTATCACCTATCAGTGTAGGGCAGACCGTGTTGCAATGTTTTGCATTGTGCTTAAACTGTTGCTTACGCTGTGCCTGTTTTGTAGTGGTAGACCGCTTTGTGTAGTTTTTCTATGAATCTGGGCCTATCTGTGTGCTTAACAGGTGCTTTATGTGCTTCCGACGATAAATGGTTGATGGGTGTTGCTATCCATGGTTTTGACTACCTGGGGAGCTTTAAGGCGCGGCGCTTATACTGGTGTGTTGTGATGTCCTTTGTGGAGTGAGCTTACCGAATGTTCTTAACTATGTTAAACTGGCAACCCCTATATATAGGGTTGCTAGTTTAACAGGTCAGAAAAAGGAAGACAAACGCCGTCATTGTGTTGTACATTTCAGTTGGGTTCTGTATGTGCCCCTAAACAGCAACATAACATTATTTCCCTGTAATCCTGCAGGCTAGTATATTCAAATGTTTTGCCTGGAGGTCAAGGACCACACTGTTGTAGGCCTGAGCAGTGTTGGGTGGGGCCCACGAGAGCCCCGCCTCCTCTGTCCTTAGAGTTTGTTCCGCTAGCTGAGGATTAAACTGTTTGGGCCTTTGCGTGGTGTATTTATTGAATTTCCCTCCGGCCTGCTATCAACAACAATGTGGTGTCCCATCAGCAATTGAGTAAACGTGAAAACACACAACCTACTTTTTTTAAAAATTACCTGCAGGAACATCTAGTAATTTTGTACTTGACTCACATTATGATTTCATAATGTCTGAAGCAAATATACTTACCTCACCAGGGGGAGTGTTTTTCTAACACTACATTCTAACTCCAGTCTTTTCTTTTTCTGCTTCATTGTTTTGAATGTTAAAGTGTTTCCTCTGCTCCATCTCTTGATTGCAAATTAAATCGCCATCCCCCCAAGCTTTTTCCTCAGTCAGTCAATAGAAGGCACATTGTTATTGTTGGCCCCAGGCTAAAATCCCCTCTTGTTGCCAATCAAAACAGTTTCCGAAGACCTATGGGAAGTCCTATATTAACATCATATCATAAGGAGTGAGCCCCCTAGCCAAGCAGTGGGGTGATGGGGGTTCAGACATGGAATAGAAAAATAAACACTCAAATTCTTCCACTCAGACTCTGTGTGGATGTGTCATGTGCCGCTTCGCGGCTACAGTGTTAAGAGTTCAGGGCAAAGCAGGTCCTCGCCAGAAAATGAGAACAAATTGCCATGTACACGCCTGTTGTTAAAGAGTCATGTAATGGTTCTCAACTGATGTGGTCAATACGTTACGTTCACAGGGGACTTCACACGACGAAGGCTGTTTGAAGAAGAAATACCACAAGCCTATCTCACTTTGCAGGCGGTTTATAGGACACTGAACCAGTAGGCCCCTGTTTACATTGAAGATATCTCAGTTGGAGCAACACCGGGAATTGGCAGGGAGGTCAACATTGTGTTCGCCCGTTCCCACTCTGGATCGTGAAGATGGTATAAACTAACCTCCGGTAGTATGTATCGGAAATTGGTTCCGACATCCCCCAAGACAAACTACTTCCTTATTGTCCATAACCAACCACTAGTAGTCAAGGACTGGTTGAGGTCACTCGTGTTTCCGTAAACAAGCGTAATGTAATGCAGTTTCAGTGATTAACGTGGAGCGTGAATAAACCGCCACTGACAAATGAGGACATTTATTTCTTTTATGGTGTTTCCAATAGTACTACCCTGAAGCTGCTTTAAGCTTTCAATGAATAGGCTATATCATATTTGAAATGTGGCTGTTATTTTTGGGTGCTTTAATCTAATCCTGGTTGTCAATCATGAACGCTTGGTATGCAGTATGATGTCATATCATACTGCGAAAACAACAATGCTGGGAAAGTTTATGGCTTGACTTCCAGATAAACACAGGCAGTTGCTCTGTGACCCTTGACTTTTTTGGTATCTCTTAGGCAGAGGCACTAACAGCACACTTTCCTCGAGTCAGCTTTATTGCGGTGCAACAGGAAGTTATTCTCTGCTTTACACATACCACGCGAATACTGATGAAAGGTTGTTGGCTCACCTTATCCGCATCATTAAGACCCTTTATTACAAACACAAAGGGAGCTTGTTCTTTTGACACCTGCGGTTATGTCAGATTGACTGGAAGCCAGTCAGTGGCCTTCACTCTGTTCTAGTCTGGTTTTCATTCTGTTTGCAGACCAGCCTTCTCACACAGGAGCCGTTTGACCTGGTTAGAATTTACAGGGTTTGCCGGCCCAGTGGGTTGCCCCGTCCACAGCAGAATTAGGCTTAGTTCCATTTCAGTTGGCTTGAGCTGTATACTGTCTGATAGAATGGGGGGCAAATAATTTCATTAGACTTTTGGATTCATAGAAAATGTAACCCTTTGACAGCTAGTCTTACACAGAGCAGCTTGTAAGACCTCCCGCTTTATGTTCATAAATTGCAGTATGTGTTCATTGCTGTTGCTGCAGAGTTGGGCTAACTGAAGATAGCTTTTTCAGACTGTTGTCGCTCATTTTTAGGCAGCAGAACCAAACTTTGCAGTCTTTAGTCCGCTAATGTGCTGATCATGTTCAACGGTGTGCTCTGCTAAGCAAAATGCTCAGATTGCCTTTGTAACAAAATGTGTCCCATTATTAAGAAAACACTGCAGGTAACTTTAAAACAAATGTGTATAACCTTAGATTAAAATCCATATCCCCATGACTGTAGACTGATTGAGATCCGCTGGTCCTGTGTAGGATAATGCTGCCTGGACTTCAAGATCTTTTAGTCAGACCCACAGTCAGTCTTTTCTTAATTGTGATTATATTGCTTTGTGTAAAAGTGTTCAAAATAGGCTACACATAAAACATACAGTACGAAATAATTTTATACAGCTAAAAATGACTGGACAATTTCGGAAGTTGACATGGTTAAAGAAATTGTTTTTATTGATTTACCCTATTTTGCTTACTGTTCGTTTAGACAAAATGGGGACATCAATGTTTTTGCTATTAGAACATCATAAGCCACAGGGTCAGTTGACACCCTTATTTCTAGGAGAGCATACAGAAAATGAATCATGTGGAAACATATATTTTCTGAAAGGTCCTCATTTCGCAAAATCTGTGAAGAAAGAAACCCCTTGGAGAAAGTGGTAAGCAAGTTAGGTCAGGAAAAAAAAGGCATGAGAAAAGGGAGACTAGGTCAGAAAAAGGAAGACAAACGCCATCATTGTGTTGTACATCTCATTTGGGTTCTGGATGTGCCCCTAAACAGCAACATAACATTATTTCCAGGTAATCCTGCGGGCTAGTATATTCAAATGTTTTGCCTTGGTGTTAGAAAGCCAATGATCATCGGGTTTAGTTGACAAATGATGATTGCATGATCGTTTATATGCATATTATGAACTCTTCAACTGTATTGCAGGGTTTCCCTAACTGCAAGATGTCAATCAGCGCATTAATCGCATTTTTTCAGTCTTCTCATGCAACATTTGGGAAAGTGGGAACAACTGCCTTTGCTTTTCTTGTCTCACAGTGGAAGTTGAATAAGCTGCAAAATGAGCACAGTGTTGAAATAAGTTGTTCATGTTAACTTGCCTGTCATTTGGGTAATTATACACATTTGGTTTTAATTGGATTGGATTGTAGCTATTTGATGGGATTAAAGGGAATCACTCTAAGAATAGCAAACAGTTTACAGCAAACCAAGAATTGAAACTCATTGGTATAAAGACAGTTGTTTGTTGTTCTCTAAACGGTCTGCCCCGTCTTGCCCTCTCCTAACCTCAGCTTCAGTGCACTGATATGAAATGACTCCCTAATGATCAGCTTCCGCCACATAGTTTTATAACCAGTGTGTTTGTGTAAACCTTGTGGTAGTTCATGCTTTGAGCTGCCCTGTCGGATTTATGTAAGGTCCTGTATTGCTCAGGCGGTAGGAGTGTCATGCCACCAGGGTTGTGGGTTCAATTCCTGCCGGGGTCAAGTTAAAGGGGTCTCACTCCAATTGCGGTGGTCCTCTTTGTAAAAAAAAAAACAAAAAACAAAAAAAACAGAGAAACTCTTTTAGTTATGAAATTAATAATTGCATTTCCTTTTTGTTGGGGACAGAAAGAAGGTTTTCGAAGAAACCCTTTCAGCACAAGGTTTCTGGAGCTGTCTTTGTTTCTCAGAACAGGTTGAGGACTTCAGGGTTGACTGCTTTGACTTGACAACATGAAATGGCACTTTAAGGCGTGGTTGCGGCTCTGTGTGACGCTGACACCCAGGACCAAAAGGAAACTGCAACTTTTTCGACAAAGTAATCTCTTAATCACCCCCGATACACAAACGCCAAATTGATACGCAAACACACTTTAGTAACAGTGTAATTCGCATTCGGCAGTGTGAAGAATACTGTTTTCATCCCGTTGTGTGAGAACGGACTTGTTTTTTCGGTTCCTCACAGGGTGTTTTGAGCCAGACAGAGGACATTCAGTCTCATTCCCAGGGTTTGAAGGGTGACGTAAACAAGCAGTTGGTGGTGGCGAACGGGAAGGCAGTTTCCTACCTCCTTGTTTAAACTATATAGCTCACACCCAGCTCCTAACCAAAGTAGACACCCTGTGATTACACACAATCAGGGACACGACATTATCGTACTTAGCGTGGGTGTACAGTATTGTATAACCTTATAGTAAAGTGGCCTTGCACGCGTCTTGGCTTGTGCAAACTGGAACTGCTCACTGGAGCCAGGTCCTATCGCTTGATTCAGTAGTGTGAGCGGGACTGCTCAGGGAGATTTCCTGCACAGTATGAGAGTCTATCAAAGCACATTACCCCAATCACTTACATTTTTACTGTAATTACAAAAGGTCCATAATATATTTGAAGTAGTAGCGGAACGATAGTGCTTCAAAACATTTAGTCACCGACTGGGGAAAAGCGGCATCCCTCATATCTTTCTGTGACACTCGATTACCTCTCCTCCAACAAATAATGGTTGGTAGTGAAATCCCTCAGGCATTTCCTGGTTTGTAAAATTCTACAAAGTTTGTTCAGTTTCTGTTCAACTGAGAAAGCTTAACCTTAATAGTTTAGCTGATCATTGTGCCATCTAAATGAATTCTAGGAATATATTCTTGTCTAAAAGACTGGTGGTGATTTTGGGCTTGTTGTTTTCAAATTCTAGGAATAATCCAGCAGTGTTTTAAATATTAGTATTTAGTTCAAAAGAACAAAATGAGACCAGAGTATGTGAGTGAAGTGGAGCTGGAGAGGAGCAAGGAGCAAAGAACACAACACTTAACTAGATAAGTATTAAAGTGAGTCTGCCAATTTGTCCTGCTTTTACCTTATTGGCCCCCATTTTTGTGATGTGACCTCCTTTATCACAGAAACCCCCAGCGGACTCCGTACAGTCAGTGTCGAGATGTGTATCCTGAAGTACTTCCGATGCAATTTTAGGTTCTTATAATGCTGCTTGCTCAACCAGGAAGTCTTGACCAAAATCCTTGTGTCGTAAGGAATGCACTCTCCGGCCTTCTACCTCGACTGAGCTCACAAGGCGTCCAAGCCACCACAGGGAGACGCGACATGGCAAGGCAACCGATTTTAAATTACTACAGTGTTGTAACAGTAATTCATCTTGATTCATGTCTCAAACTATGCCATGTTTGGTCCTTGAATTTGAGGGAATTGGGCCCGGAAAGTCCTTAAAAAGTCCTTGAATTGGATGTTTATGAAGTTGTGGAAACCCTGGTATTTACTGATAAACAATTTCCATTAATTGAACTGTTAGATGTACATTTTGAAAGTAACGTCACATATTCATAGAACTTTTTCTTCATATTTACCTACGGTGCCAATAAATTTTGACAGCACTGTATATTTAGACATTTAGAGTTATTTGCAGTTTGAAATGCTAAATGTTCAGGGTCCACTGATACAAGGCAGTTTCCCAGCTCTGTGGAGGTAGAGGAGGGGCTGAACAAATCCAGTGACAATCATGATAAAGAAACTAATGGACAATCCAAAATTATACTCCACTAGTTCTATAAAATGATAAATGGTCAGGTGAAGGACCTGTGGGAGATATTGGACTGCCATGGCTACAACGATCATTAAAATGATCCCGAAGGCCCGCCGCTTTGTGTTGTCCATCCCTTCCGTGCCTCCGTCCCCTGGGCGCTGACGTTTCAGAGCCCTGAGGACAGCCAGGCAGCAGAACAACATCACAGAGCATGTTACCACGATTAAACCCAAAGTAAAGTCGTTCAGTGCATATTCATATTCACCGCAGAGGTACCCCACGCAGGACCCAATCACCATTAGCCAAACGACAGCACAACACCCCAGCCTGTACCTCAGGGGTTTGTACAAAAGGAAAGTTACTGGGTGGATCACAGCAACGTAGCGCTCCAAACATACGCAGCACTGGAATAGGGGACGACCTGTGAGGATGAAGCCCTTAAAGAAAATGGCTGTGTTCCATAAAGGACCGCTTTCTTTTTGGGGACTGAAGATGTGATTGTGGAGTATAAACATGATACTGGACAGGCAGGTAAGCGTATCGGACACGGTCAGGTTGAGAACAAAAATGTCTGAGGCCACCGTCCCTCTGACTCCGGTCACTATCAGCCACAGAACGTAGACGTTAGTGGGAAGACTGAGGATGAGGTTCATCGAGTCAGCCGTGGTGAATAGTATGTACTGGTCATACTGGTGTCCAGTAGAGACGGTAGAGTTGCTGTGTTCAGAACTGCCTATCTTCTCTCTGTTGTTGGTGTCTGTGAAAAGATGAGCAACGTTTTCTTGGATTGTCGGTCTCATATGTCTATGATTCAGGAAGGCGAATGGACATTCATGTTTCTGATATGCCCTTCAACAACAATTCTGTTTATCGTCATCTGAAAACTGTTTTTAATAATTTAGTTGCACGTACCAAAATAAAAGTTACAAAACAGTAATAGATTTTTGCAAGTCTTTTCAATTAATGTTTTTTTTTAACCTATTCAACAGTAGGAAGGTCAATATCCAGATATGTTGTTGAAATGTGCTTGGGGAAAATGAATGAGCACTTGACCTCCTGACCCAGAATCTTAAAACATGCCCTGTACAATCCTAAACTGGTACTACTGGTATTATAATCTGGTTAATTGAAAAAACTTTATTGCTTTACTGGTGGTTTTACATAGCAACAATAAAACGGTAGGTTTACCTAATCTAACAAACTGGTGATGTTGTATGGCAACAATATAATAATATTCTTACTTAATCTGCCTTTCGGAATTTATTCATGCCCTTTCCCTTTTTGTAATATTTTTTCTTCATTTTTTCAGTGTTATGGACTTAATTTATAATTGATTAAATATTTTTGCCATTAATCCCCACGCAATACCCAAACACAACATAGCAAAAACACATTTCTAGAAATGTCAATTTATTGAAAATTGAAAAACGTAAGAATTTAAATGTCCTTGAGTGGCCTAGCCAAAGCTAGAATCTGAACCCGATCGAACATCAGTGGGACGACCTGAAAATCGCAGTTCACCAGGGCTCCCAGTTCAATCTGACCGAGCTTGAGAGGATCTGTAAGGAAGAATGGGAGTAACTCCCCAAGGTATGCAATACTCATAGAGGCAATCCCAAGAGCACTCTGCTGCGATAGTTTCAAAGGCCCATCTACAACGTACTGATAAAGGGTCTCCATACCTATGTACTTGAGATATTTTAGTCACTCTAACTGCATGAAATACCAAAAAACCACATTTCTTGAAACAGATGTCTATTTATATAATCTATTAAATTAGAAAATAGTTACAAGTCCTTGAATGTAGTTAGGGTGAAATTGGAACAATTATATGTATATCTTATGGCAATAAAACTGCTTTATTTTACAGTTCCATTTTAGGTAAAAATTTACTTTTGTGTAATTACTTACGTCATCACAAATGCCAATCGCCCATCACGAAACGGTTGTACCAACACTTAATTGGACAGAAGAAATCCTTAAGACAGCCAAACGTATATGTGGTGACATACGTGCAAAAACCTAGCTACTACAGTAGCTGCCAGCTATACTTATTATACCACACATTAACGAACATCATGAACTAATAACATAGCACTTGATAACGTTAGAAAAGTCCAGTTAAATTTAAACTTCTAACCTGTGTTGATGGGGAAGTCTTGCCACAAACCGTACCTATGAAATGAATCGCAGGGCCGCGCTGTGTGACGAAAAACGTTTAAGTTGTGTTATTTTCACTACATGGCTCTCGGACTGAAAACAACACCCGGCACTGACCATTCTCAGAATTTTCCCTAAAAGAAGGCGGCCATATGCATATGAGCTTGGGTAGGTAAACTTGGCGGTCATTGTTGTTTTGTGATGTGGTCCCATCCCAATTAAAGCCCTTGTCCCTTTAGGGCCTGAAGAGTTCTGGTCTAAAGAAGTGCACTATATAGGTTGCAGAGTGCTATTTTTGACACCCTTATGGGTGCCTCAATTTGCATGGTTACTAGCATTTGTGGAGGGGGGGTTATGGTGGTGGGGCGGGATGGAACATTTCAGCTATCTAGGTTTACCATGGAGGTTCTTGGAATAACCAGGAAGTGTGTATCACATGGTTGTTGTTTTTTTTTCTTGCCACCCAGCAAAATCCAGTCCAGTTTTATGCAGAGCTTTCGATATGGTTGATCGGCCTTTATGCCCATCACATCCGCCAAACTGTTGCTCCTTCAAAGTGATAGTTGACCTCACTGCGACCTCTTTCACGATGTCTCCTTGTTTGAGTGCTGAGTTAAGGCACAGTCTTCTCATGTCACTGCCTGGGTGATACGATGCTGCTTTCACTTCCTGATTATTGATCCAACTGCGCTCACAGGGAAATCCAAACTCTTGGATATTATTTGGTGCGCTTTTCCTTCCCTATGCACTTGTATTACCTAATATCGAAGTTCTGTACTCTTTGGTCTTCGTTTTCCTTTAGATTCACAAGATCCAGAAAAAAAATGTATACATAAAATAATGCGATAGCTACTTTAATGGTTCAACAGGGGATGCCCGTGTTGAGGTAATTGTGTCCAAGTTAGGGTCGTTTTTTTCATCTGTGTAACCTGGGAGATTCCACAGCTCCATATATACACACACATCCCCCCACGGTATATACAGCTCTGGGAAAAATTGAGACCACTGCACCTTTTTCTTTCCTTGAAAACGTTGCAGTGGTCTCTTAATTTTTTCCGGAGCTGTATGTATTATAACAGAAAGAGACACACAACAGACACTAGGTGTTTGGAGTGCTTTTATTAACAAAGACACAGTAAAGTTCAGGAAAAAGTTGAATGCAAACTGATGTGGATGGCTTGCTGGCATCACCATGGGCTGCCACATGTTGGTGGTTCGGGGGTGGGGGCACAGGTGTTCTTGTCGGCAGCCCCTGCACTCTTCTTTCTATTGTCTGTATTTTCTCTCTTCCCAGAGCTGCTGTTCTGGGACCCTTTCCTCCTCGCCCTGATGAGGCTTGATTGAAGTCACGTGTGCCCCGTCAGGGCGTGGCAGCTGAACTACATTCAAGGCCCCCCATTTTGCAGCTCTGGGCCAGATTGTTCTCACTGGAATGTTGGTCCCATATGCACACACTATATTCTACATGTACATCAACTATACAGGATTTACTTGAAGTGCTACTGGTTCTTAGGGTCTCCTGATGCAGGGCAGTTTCCCAGCTCTGTGGAGGTAGAGTAGGGGCTCAATAAACCCGGTTACAATTGCGACGGAGAAACAAATTGACGTACCAAAATAGAAGTCCACTGGCTCTAAGAAGTGATACATGGTCATGATAATGGTCAGTGGTAGGTACATGACCACCATGGCTACCATGATCATTAAAATTATCCTGAAGGCCCTCCGCTTCGTGTTGTCCATCCCTTCCCAGTCCCCCTCTCCATTCCCTGGGCATGGGTGTTTCAGAGCCCTGAGGACAGCCAGGCAGCAGAGCAACATCACACAGCATGTTACCACGATTAAAACCAATGTAAAGTCGTTCATGGCAAATGTGGATTTATACCAGTAAGCAAAGCAGGACCCAAACACAATTATCCAGACAACAGCGCAACACGCAACCCTGTACCTCAGGGGTTTATACAACAGGAATATTACTGGGTGGATCACGGCAATGTAGTGCTCGAAACATATGCAGCCCTGGAACAGGGGACGACCAGCGAGGATGAAACCATTAAAGAAAACTGCGATGTTCCATAAAGGACCACTTTCTAGTTGGGGACTATAGATATTATTGTTGAGTATAAACATGAGACTGGACAGGCATGTAAGAGTATCAGACACAGTAAGGTTGAGCGCAAAGAAGTCTGAGGCCACCTTCCCTCTGGCCACAATCAGCCACAAAACGTAGGCGTTATTGCGGAAACCCAGGATGAGATGGATTGAGTCAGCACCTGTGTATAGTATATACTGGTCATATTGAAGTTGTTCTGCGAAGTCAGTGGAGTTGCCATGTTCAGAATTGTTCATCTTGCCCTCCGTTGTTGGTGCCTGTGAAGAGATCCATAAGAAGGATGGCCATTTAGGAAGTTGAATGGCCGGTTACGGTGTTTCCTTACACATTTCAACCGCGCAGGTGGTCGTGCTTCCAAACGTCGAATAGTTACAGAAATCTTTGTGGTGAACCATTAATTCAAAACACAAAACATGAATTGTTTACGTTTTAATATGTTCCATTTCAACAAATATACAGGTGCTGGTCATATAATTAGAATATCATCAAAAAGTTGATTTTTTTCGGTAATTCCATTCGAAAAGTGAAACTTGGATATTATATTCATTCATTACACACAGACTGATATATTTCAAATGTTTATTTCATTTAATTGTGATGATTAAAACTAAAACTAATGAAAATCCCAAATTCAGTATCTCCGAAAATTAGAATATTACTTAAGACCAATACAAAATCAGGATTTTTAGAAATGTTGGCCAACTGAAAAGTATGAACATGAAAAGTATGAGCATGTACAGCACTCAATACTTAGTTGGGGCTCCTTTTGCCTGAATTACTGCAGCAATGCGGCGTGGCATGGAGTCGATCAGTCTGTGGCACTGCTCAGGTGTTATGAGAGCCCAGGTTGCTCTGAT
>JACXGI010016576.1:0-15670 GCA_016801175.1 Esox masquinongy
ATTGCCAAAAATATACTTTTTTCTTCATGGACACACACCAACACAGATATTAAATACTTTTTGGAATCCACAAATAAAATGGACTCACACATTCTCATCTTTTCGTGTAGATGGAGTGCTGTACACCGCTGCCTGTTCCAACTTCAGGAGCACGGAGTTTGACATCACCAGGGCAACAGATCCACCTAATCAACCAGTGCGCATGTTCGAGTCCATGAACATGCTCAATGGTACGACCCACTTCTCAGTCACACATGCCTGAAAGCTTTCGTGACGCCCTGAGAAACAGAATATGTCCAATAAGTTTGACTCAGGATGTGCTTCATGAGTGTAGCATTACTTTTCTAATATATATATTATTTGCTATTTGATTATCTGATGAGTCCAGATCCCAAGTTTGTGAGCACTGCCCTGGTCAAGGACAGCCAAGGAGAAGATATGATCTACTTTTTTTTCACTGAGATTTCAGGAGAGTATAACCTTTCCCCCAAGGTCAGAGTCACACGGGTTGCCAGGGTTTGCAAGGGTTTTGCATAACAACATCAGTCGCTTTCTTGTTATGCATCTATTTCCAAGCTGCTAATTCAATCAATCAATCAATTAAATTTATTTATAAAGCCCTTTTTACATCAGCAGTTGTCACAAAGTGCTTATACAAAACACCCAGCCTTAAAACCCCAAGGAGCAAACAAAAGTAGTGTTGAATTTCAGTGGCTAGGAAAAACTCCCTAAGAAGGCCAACATTTAGGAAGAAACCTAGAGAGGACCCAGGCTCAGAAGGGTGACCAGTCCTCTTCTGGCTGTGCCGGGAGAACATATTAAGAGTACAAATTGTAAAAATTAATAAGTGCACGTGGGCTGAGTCCAGAGTCTATTTTAACTTAGTCCTGGTCGGAAGCATGACCAGATGGACAAGGACAGGGACAACACGGGGAGGTGTCAGCACAGTGGCAGCTGAAATCGTCAGGTATCGTCTTGATCTGCAACACAACCAGGAGGACTTTGGACCGGGACAGCAACGGGTCTTTCAAGTATGGTATGAGGTCCTGGCCCCTCCTCAGGTGTGGGCCAGGACCTCATGTCCTCCTAAGTTTAAAATGGCAGGACAAAGGAAAAATTTAGAAAATGCATTCCTTAGATTTACAAGGATTTATAGTGGAGAAGGAGAACTGACCCTACTCCCCCAGCACAATAATATAGCAGCGTAAGACCTTGGGGCTGAGACAGGGGGGTCCGGTGACACTGTGGCCCTATCCGGGGGAGGCCCCAGACAGGGCCCAACAGGCAGGAAAACAATCCACCCACATTGCCAAGCATCAACCAAAGTGACACCCGCCAACCGCAACCACCTTGAATGAGGGCCGAGTATTGCCAGCAGAGTACAGGCCAATTGCACAAGTGCACAACAGAGAGAAAACAACAAGCCAGTGACTCCGCCCCCGAATGGCGTTGGAGGGAGGGCATCCCAGTGGCGATGACAGCCCACCTGGCAAGACAGCAAGGGAGGACAGTATCAAGCCATTCTGGTCACCTTAATGCCCCTGGGCCAGACTACACTTAATCATAGACCATGCTGTAGAGATGAGTCTTTAGTAGACACTTGAACGTTTGCACTGAGTTTGCATTTCTAACCTTAATTGGCAAATCATTCCACAGCAGTGGAGCTTTGTGAGAGAAGGCCCTGCCTCCGGCTGTTTGTTTAGAAATTCTAGGTACAATTAAAAGGCCTGCATCTTGTGATCTAAGGTTACGTGTAGGTATGTAAGGCTGGATCATTTCAGCAAGGTAAGTAGGAGCAAGTCCATATATTGATTTATAGGTTAACAATAAAACCTTAAAATCAGCCCTAAACCTAACAGGCAGCCAGTGTAAAGAGGCTAGTACTGGAGTAATATGTTCACATTTTTTTGTTCTAGTTAGGATTCTAGCAGCCGTGTGCAGCACTAATTGAAGTTTATTTATTGATTTGTCAGGGTAACTGGAAAGACGAGCATTGCAGTAATCTAATCTAGAAGTAACAAAAGCGTGGATTAGTTTTTCTCCATCCGTTTTTGATAGAAAGTTTCTGATTTTTGTAATGTTTCGGAGATGAAAATAAGCAACTCTTGAGACATATGTTATATGTTCATCAAAGGAGAGGTCAGGGTCAAGGGTAACGCCGAGGTTTCTTACAGTTTTTTGGGATACAACCATGCAGCCGTCGAGGTTCACAGTGAGATCTGCCAACAAACCTCTGTTTCTTGGTTCCTAAAACGAGCATTTCCATTTTTCTTGAGTTTAAAAGCAAGAAGTTCTCTGTCATCCACTTCCTAATATCTGAAACGCATGCTTCCAAAGTTGCTAATTTTGGGGCTTCTCCACGCTTCATTGAAATAAATAACTATGTGTCATCAGCATAACAGTGAAAATTGACATTGTCATTCCGGATTACATCACCCAGAGGCAGCATATATAGTGAGAACAATAATGGGCCCAGAACCGAGCCTTGAGGAACACCAAAACATACCTTTGATTTGTCAGAGGATATGTCATCCACATACAAACTGATATCTTTCAGATAAATAAGATTTAAACCAGGCTAGAACATGTCCACGTAGCCCAATATGGGTTTCCAGTCTCTCTAAGAGAAGGGAGTGATCAATAGTGTCAAAAGCAGCGCTAAGATCAAGAAGCAGCAGGACGGATGCGGAACCTTTGTCTGAGGCCATTAGAAGGTCATTTGTTACCTTCACAAGTGCAGTCTCAGTACTATGATGGGGTCTGAAACCGGACTGAAGCATTTCATAAATGTTATTTGTCGTCAGGAAGGCATTTCAGTTGTTGGGAAACACATTTTTCTAGGATTTTTGAGAGGAACGGGAGGTTCGATATTGGCCTACAATTGGTTAATATGTCAGGATCCAGATTGAATTTTTTTTACAAGAGGCTTAATTTCCGCTATTTTTAGTGAGTTTGGTACACATCCAGAGGAAAGGGAGCAATTTATTATGTTCAACATTGGCTGACCTAGCACAGGAAATAGCTCCTTAAGTAATTTTGTTGGAATCGGGTCTAGCTGACAATTTGTGGGTTTAGAACTCATAACAAATTTAGTGAGTGTGTCGAGCGATACGGGAAGTTTCCCCATTGACACCTGGTCAGGGAGGTGCAGGACATTCTCAGGACAACTGAGATTTTGGGGACTATAACTATTTAAGGAGGAGTCAGATATATGGTTTCTAGATTGGAGCCACTTTCGCTCCAATTTTCTGGAGGCTTGCTTGAGTGCTCTAGTATTGTCTGTGTACCAGGGAGCAAGTTTCTTGTTGCGTATTTCTTTTGTTTTTAGTGGTGCAACTGTATCTAAAATATTTTGCAGTGTTGAGTTTAGATCCTCAATTTGATCGTTTGCGGATTTATTTAATCTGTCGTTGATGAGCGAGCTTGTAAGAATATCAAGAAATCTATTTGTAATCCAGGAATTTATAGTACGGCTTTTGAAACTCGTTGTTTGCGGAGCAAGTGGATTTCTTGTTTTAACAGTAAATGTAATAAGACAGTGATCCGATATTCCAGGATTTTGGGGGGAAATTATTAGATCTCCAAAATCTATTTCTCGTGACAGGACTAAATCTAAGGTATGATTGTGGCAGTGTGTTGGACATGAGACATGTTGGATAAAACCCATTGAGTCAATTATGGCTTCAAAGGCCTTTCGAAGAGGGTCATTGGACTTTTCCATATGAATATTGAAATCGCCAAAAATTAGAATACTATCTGCCATGACTACAAGGTTAGACAAGTATTCTGGAAACACATTGAGGAACATTGTGTATGGCCCGGGGGGCCTGTACATAGTAGCTATGTAAAACGATTTATCAGCCTGGTTAACTTTCATGAGTAGAACTTCAAAAGAATGAAAACCATTGATGTGTTTGAGAGTAAATTTATATTTACTGTCATAAATATTAGCAACACCCCCTCCTTTTCGGGATGCACGGGGGATATGATCACTAGTATAGCGAGGAGGAGAGGCCTCATTTAGGGCAGTGAATTCATCAGGCTTTAGCCACGTTTCACACAAGCCAATAACATGTAGTTTATGATCAGAGATTAATTCATTTACTGCAACGGCCTTTGGAACAAGGGATCTAAAATTTAGGAGTCCCATTTTGAGATGCGAAGTGATACAGTAATTTTTATTTGTGACCGAGGTGGAGGAAGGCTTTATCTTAATAAGGTTGCTATTATTAGCACTACCTAGTTTAACTTTTCTCAGCCTGGAACGAGTCACAGTGGCAATAGGTAAAACTGTACTGACTACTCTGGCTATGCTATTGACAGACTCCACTATGCTAGCAGGCTGGCTAACAGCCTGCGGCCTGACATGCACCCTATTTCATGGTGAGGCTATAGGAGTGAGACTCCTGTCAATGTTCCTAGATAAAAGAAGAGCACCACTCCAGCTAGGATGGAGTCCGTCGCTCTTCAGCAGATCAGGCCTGGCCCTATTTCTGGGAGTCCCAAAAGGAGAGCCAGTTATCTACAAACTCTACCTCCAGCGACGGGCAGAACTCCGTTTTCAGCCAGCGATTGAGTTGCGCAAGTCTACTGTAGAGCTCGTCACTACCCCTAGCTGGGAGGGGGCCAGAGACAATTACTCGATGCCGACACATCTTTCTAGCTAGTTTATACGCTGATGCTATGTTCTGCTTCGTAACCTCTGACTGTTTCATCCTAACGTCGTTGGTGCCAACGTGAATAACAATATCTCTATACTCTCTATACTTGCCAGTTTTGGACTTCGCTAGCACCAACCCCAGATTTGCGGCTATGTCGGTGGCTCTGCCCCCCGGTAAACAGTGTACGATCGCCGGCTGATTCTTTAGTCTAATACTGCGGGTAATAGAATCGCCGATGACTAAAGTTTTCAATTTTTCCGGGCCACCGGTAGAAAATGCCTGCCGATTATTCCCCTCCAAAGACGGCTCGGGCCTTGACTCCGACTCCAGTGGGGAAAACCTGTTGAAAATCTCAGTCGGCTCTAGCAGCGACCCAGGTTTAACTGGTCGACGGCATTTCTTTTCAGTGACCAAGAGAAAGTTCTTGCCCGGCTGCAGGAGCTGTGCCGGGGGGCTAACAACACTGTTGTTTCTTCCTGGTGGCACAGACGCAGTTTTTTCCATTTCTACACTAACGTAATCCTTGCCTGACATTCGCGTCTGAAGCCGAGCCTCTAACTCTGCTATCTTTACCTGAAGACGATAGTTCTCCTCCGTGTTGTAGCTACAACAATTACAGTGATAAGGCATAGTAATGGTACTTAGCTTCGGGTGTTCAGGGGTGAGTAGTTCCGTTAACTATGTCCAAATAGAGTCCCGGTGTTGAAAAGTTGGGTAAAAAGGTCAACAGATAAAAATATTGCATTGGTAAACTCTTAAAGTAGAATTTAACCAATTAGTTTACAAAGAGTAAATTCGAAAAAGTTTGGCAGGTAGCCAGGTAGGTAACAGCAAGCAGCGTACAGCACATCAACAATCCCACAATGTATAATTAATGTACGTGTGCTTCTCAGTTCATATGTTTATACTCTTACCTCTTTCTCTCTCTCCCGTTCCATCTCTTTTCCCATGCTCTGCCTGGGCTAGAGGGATATGTGGGGCTCTAATATCCTGCAGAACAAGTGGACCAGTTACCTGAAGGCTCAGTTGGTGTGTCAGAACAATGGTCGGAGCTACACCATCCTGTCCCACTTCTACCCCCTGTAACACCGCGTCGGAGACCCCAGCAGCACACACTTCTATGCCCTGTTCACCTCCCACTCGTAAGGTGGTAGCGGGTGCGGAAGAAGACGTGGAGTGCAGAGAGAGGGGTTGAGGGGTGGGGGTTTGGCGGTGGAGAGATAAGAACGGGATAATGGGGTGTCATTCGGATGAGTACAGTAACTGCTAAATGAAATCTTTTTCAAATTTAACCAATGTAGCAGAGAAAATATTTGATTATATTATAACGATGGTCATATTTTGCCGTAGAAATGAAAAGATTACAAGCACAAGATTAATTTAACAGCATTGGATTTTACTTTATTGTGTGTGTGTGATTTCGTGCGTGCAGGGAAGGAGAACACGTGTCAGTGGTATGTCTGCTCAGCCTGGCTGACATCAGTAACCTGTTTGCAACTGGAGACTTCAGGGATATGAAGATGGGGTCCTTTGTGTCTGGGCCGACCCCCCGACCTGGACAGGTACCGCCTTAAAGCTTCACACACAGGGGCTACTTAGAACCATAACGGGTGTCTCTGAAGATGTCTCTGACATTTTTGGTTCCGATCTAACCTTTTCTCCCAAGATTACTTCTTCAGTCCTTTGCTGTATTGTCTGTCCCCCGTAGTGTGAATACGATAACCAGACAGCCCAGGGTTACTACTCTCTCCATATGCCTGACATGGTTCATCAAGGAACACCCGCTAATGAGTCAAACTGTGGACACAGTGCCCCTTCTGGTGAGGTGGGGAATCACATACACCAGGATCACAGCTGCCAACATGTCCAACAGTGACGCCGCTGTGCTATACCTGGGCACGGGTGAGAGAGACGGGAGTGACTGATGATAGAGGGCGAGATAGAAGTGATTGATGATAAAGCAAGCAAGAGAGGGGACTGGTTAATAATAGAGGACGAGAGAGGGGAGGGATTGATGGAGGACAGGTGAGAGGAGGAAAAAGGACGAGAGAAAATAGGGGGATGAGTGCAAGTCATTGTGATGTTGTGTGCATTTTCTACGGTGTTGGAGTTGATTTGTTTGAATGGTTGTAACACAGATCAGGGGGAGTTGCACAGCATTTCTGTTGTCTGTCGTAACGTCACTCTGCTAAAGGAGATCGCCATCACAAACTTGGTGGAGCCAATCAACAACATCCTAATACACCAGGTAAGTACAAACACAGACACACACACGCACACAAACACACATACTATTAACCCCCTTTGGTTCCTCTCAGGGCCATGCTTTGGTGGGCTCCCCCTCTGCTCTGTCCCGCGTCCTGGTGGATGGGTGCGCTGTGTACCACACCTGTGAGGTGTGTGCCCGGGCACAGGGCCTAGGCTGCGAATGGGATGCCAAGGAAAGAGAGTGCGAGGAGAAGTCTACACAGTGAGTCTACATAGCGACCTGCCTACCTCTCCTATCCAGCAGTGTACAGCAGTCTATCATTCCTGTTTGTTTAGACTACTGCCTTGCTATAGTCTTCTCTTTCTTTTCTCAGATCTCCAGTACAAAATAAATCAGAGGACCCTTTGAAGGCATGTGGCACTGGAGAGGGTAAGTAGGACCAATATTATTGGCACAATCTTTCTTACTCAATTTTCTTCTCAAACCCTCCCTCCACTTCTCTATGTCAACCATCTTTCTCTCTCCCACTCTCTCTGTAGTAACTCAGTTTCTCTCCCACCTCTCTCAGGGCGTTGTTCCCCTTTGGTGAAAGAGCTGCGTGCGAGAGGGGGCTTGTTGGTCGTCCTGCCCTGTGTCAACCTCTCCCCTCTCCCCTGTATCTGGACACACCCCCAGGGCCGCCACACCCTGCTGCTGCACTCCTACCTGATGGTCACTGTCTCCAGTGACAACGAAGGTCACTACTCCTGCCTCTGCCCAGCCCAGAGTGATGGTTTCGGGGACAGCGAGCCCTGCCTTACAGCCTCCTACCAGCTGATCATGGAGGAGCCTAATATCAATGTCAGGATGCAATCTATGATGGAGACACAGCCAGCAGGGTTGTTAGTGGTCTGTGTCCTGCTGGGGGCGCTGTTGGGAGCTGTAGTAGCCACTGTGTTTCTGAAGAGGCGGAGCTGGCAAACACAACACACCACATTGGAGAACAGAAACAGAGGTGGAACCAATCAGGGTCAGCGGGAACGAGGCTTTGAGAATGAGTTGGTGATGAGTGATGCACCTCTGGGCTAATCTGGGTCGAGATTTATTTGGAGAGACTTGCATGATCAAAATGTGTCCTATTTGCACTGGAATGTTACTGTAAAGAAAGTATATTTTTATATTTCACATTGCTATTTTGTAATGTTAAATGTGTCATAAAAAATTATTTTTCTAAATTGGACTTTTATTTTTTCAGTTTAATTTTTTACATTTCTGCACAAACCATGTAGGTGCAGTAAGTATTCCTTCAATTAGTAGTTTCCAGTATCATATGATTTAATAATTCAATATACCTAATTCAGTGTGAAATAGACGCATGAGACAGTGCTGGATCTGAGCTTTAGAGGGCAGTGTATTTATGACTTTCTTGTCTTCCACCCACATATTCTGTCCATAAACCAGCAAACTTTGTAATGGGAAAAACATGCAGTTTTGGAGAGCAACTGAAATTGTAAAAGTCTTCAAAAAACAAGTTGTGCCCGCTCCTTACATACCTGATCTGTGTAGGTCAAAAAATCTGCCTTCTTTCAGCTGACAGGTCTTTGGTTTTACCCAAGGTGATGCATGACAAGAGGATTTTACTTACATTCGACCTCATATTTATACAAGAGGGAAAAAGGAACAGGTGAAAAGTGTAAAATACAGTTCCTGGAGACTGAGGCCAACTTAAAACGCATAGAATTTCATCAGACATCACTTTGTTTGGTTTTATTTGAAATATTCTTTAGGGTTGCGAAAACTTTTGAAACCTAGATTTTGCAGAAAAACATTTGAGAAATGATTGTATTAAAATAAAAACTCTTACACTTCTGTTTTCACATACTAAAGTATTTCCTGTCAAGTTTAATCATATGACTTATTGGAGGCAACTGGCTTACTTCATCACAATAAAAAACAGTTTCTACAATTGTAGTTCTTTTTAATGTTAGACTTATTTAAAGCTTTAAATCATGTGTACAATAGCAAATGGGATGCCGTTCATTTAGCACTACATACACAACATGGAAATCAAGTGCTGCTGTACATTTTCTCCGTTGTTTCTGTTTTCTTTTAAATAATTGAGCAATTGCTTAACCTGCCTGAAGTGCAATGTGGGTGAGGTTTCCACTTGAAATTTTTTTTTGTACTGGTGCAACATGCAAGCTTAATCAAGCCAAGCTACATTGTTTTATATTACCTCAAATATTGTTTGCATTGCATTGTCATTAGCACAGGTCTTAATGACAATGCAACTTATAACGACGTCACTGAAGCGGTTACTAAATAAGGAGATTCACATCAGAAGTATCACTCTCTGGGTGTAAATCCTTAACATCGTGATTTTCCACGGCAGTCTGCCCCAACTGACATGTTTAGAAAGATTCCTGGTTTGTGGTTAGCTGGAACATTACTGTGGTTTCTCCTGTAGTTAACAGGAAACTATATTTGTCTGTGAAACCCATAGAAAGGTTGACTAAAACCAGCACTATTCTACTGCAAGAAAAAGCTGGAAGATTCACTGACTTACAATTACTTTAACAACTGTATTTACCAAAACATTTTTACAATTTAGACAGCTACTCTCCAGTGTGTAGAGAACGTCAAAGTTCAGAAAATTCTGTTTTTTCTTTTGGGTAAGTTTGAAAATCTCCAAAGGAAGAATCAACACCTCCTTCTCATGGTGTCCCATCACTGGGTAGGACTTGAGGTGAGCTCCAAAACATGTCATTATCTCAAAGTAGGATTGTTTTCCAAATTTTGTATTAATTTCCTTGATGAAATTGATGCCAAATCTTATAATTTGTTCAACTTTACCAACAAATCATTTCTGGTTCTTCTATATGTGATGTGACAGGTATTCTATGTTTTTTTCAACAGGCAGAGAGCATCAGTCAAGAGGAAATGCAGGGAGTGGAACTTGAAGGAGGATTTGTACTCTGTTCTATTGGTGTGGACTGCCTTGTTGAGCTCAGAATGTATTGCAGAATGACCAGCAGAATAAGCACAAATAGCCTGGATATGATCATGTGGAAGTTGAGAAGTATAGTAATTCGACTTGTTCTGTTTGAATCTTTCCTTTGATTTATTTGCGCAATGTTTTGCTGAATTGTAGACATTCAAAGGGCTCACTGGTCTTTTCATCTGGAAGATATTGCTTCTTCACTTTGTTGTACATTCGCTCAGTGCAGCCTTCATACATGTCATCAACAGAGTTACAGCCCATGTCTAAGGGTCTGCTGATTTTAGACCAAGCAGATGGAGAATCACTAGTCTAAAGAGCTCAGATGCAGGAACCTACTAACCCGCAACCATCCCTCCCACACAGTCGTACAGCAGACATACCTTTCGCTTCTTCTGTAAATATTGTTACTTGTTGCTATTGGGCCTCAAAGTAATTTCCAAGCCATTATGTAATGTGCTTTCTTTGTATCAAGTTAAAATGTACTCTACTACTAAGAGGAATGATGGGTAAACATTATCATGTAAATTACAGGATCACTCACATGTGATGATTAAAGCTTCAGGTTATGTTTGTCGAAGTTTGTGTTACACAAATATCTTTTATCTTATTATAAATTGGGGAACAAAATATTTTTCTGCAATGGTGATGGAATTAATGCCACAGGTTTGTAACAGATAAGATGGTTAGTATGTTGCCTCTTCCTATGACTTCAACGACACCTGAAGCACCAGAAGACGTAGAAGAGATACTAATCACTAATCAGCACAATAATTTAGTAAATATAGAATGATTTCATCAAGGGGTCATCTTACTGCAGGGTTTTTCATTGTAAATGTTTGCCTCGCCTGATCGCGCTCTAGCGACTCCTTGTGGTTGCTTGGTCGTATGTGAGATGAATCAAGGTAAAAGACCGTACAATGCATTCCCTCCAGCATGCAATGATTCAGGTCTAGATTTCCTGGTTGAGTGAGCAGTGTAATAAGAAGAATGGCATCAAATACACAATAATTCAGAGAACAGGTACTGTATCTCGACATTGATTGTCCTGATTCTCCTTGGAGTTGCTGCAATGAAGAGGCCATAATCACAAATTGGATGTTGCGATATTGGGAGAAAACAGGAGTAAAAAACAACAAAAATACCTTAAAATGTCTCAGTAAGGAGTTGGGCCACGACTAGCCGCCAGAACAGCTTCAATGTGCCTTGGCATACGGAACTCTGGAGGCTCTTTTACACCGATTTCAAGCCAATTGTTGCAAAACTTTTGGTGCCCTGAATTAGGCAGACTACAGTGGTGTTTGAAAGTTTATGAAACCTTTGGTCATTATTTTTGTATCAAATATAAAAAATAACTAAAATAATCCTTATCTAAACCTCAATTCGTAATAAAGACATCCCAAATAAAGGACACAAACATAAACATAGGACAAAAACATAGCATATTGTTTATTAAACAAAGTGGTTCATTCAACAAAAACACGTGTGTGAAAATATGTGAACCCTTCTATTAGCAGCAAAAAATATGAGTAATCATCTCCTATAGCCACTAATCAGACTGACATCTGTTTTAGCCCACTCCTCCAGCAGAACTCAGCCAATTGAGTGAGGTTTTACTTGTTTCTGGCATGCACTGTCTGCTTCTGGTCCTACCACAGCATTTCAGTCAGATTATAGTCGGGACTGATTTGGCCAACCCAAAACACACATTTTTTTTCTCCTGAGACACTCTTCGGTAGATTGGCTTAAATTCTTTGGATCCATGTCTTGTTGGAATAGTCATTATTGGCCAAGCTTTAGTTCCTTGACTGATGGCCTCATTTAAATAAATGGGTTGGTATACCTTAAAATTCATGGTTCCCTTAATGAGGTGCATTGTTGTGCAGAATGTTAACCTGAGGCAACGTAGACAATCAAAAGAAAATACATCTTTAATACCATTTCTACAAAGCTAAGCAATGCTGAACAAAACTGGGTTCCACTAAGTCTTTGTCTTCCCTGTCCATTTTAGAGAAACATGGATGTTCTGCGGCTGCTGGTGGTGCCTCCCACCTTTCCGATCGCATTCTCAATCTTAGACAGCATGGAGCTCTTGAATTTCTGCTGGAAGTGGTTGCCCATGAAAACGTAGAGCACTGGGTTAATCAAACTGTTGGCTGTGGCTACAGTGGTCCCCATCATAAGACCAGCTCTGATGACATCCAGGTTGTGGTTTTGGTGGTTCAGCTCAAGCAGTATGAAGACATGATAGGGCAGCCAGCAGATGAAGAATGCGGCTATCAGGGCAGTCATTACCCTGAGGGTCTTGGAGGACTTCCTCATCATTTGGCTGGTCCTTAGTCGCACGATGATGGTGTAGTAACAGAAGAAGATGACGAGGAAGGGCGTTACGAAGCCACCGATGAATCGACTCACTGCGATCATCTTGTGACTGTGTTGATCTGAGTAGTTATTGTAACACAAGCTCCTCCCTAAATGGGTCTTGACGTCTCTAAACACAGCAGAGGGGAGGCTCAGGGCAACAGAGGAAACCCAGGCTAAGACCACCACAACAGATGCCTTGCCATTGGTGCGGTTGTTCTGAGCCCACACCGCAAACACCACCAACACACACCGGTCCACACTGATGACAGCCAGGATGAAGATACTGCTGAACATGTTGATGAACATCACAAATGAGTTGAACTTACACATGAACAGCCCAAAGGTCCAGTCTTTTGTAACCATGTAGACGATGTTGAATGGTAGAAAGAGACACAATAAGAAGTCGGACACGGCCAGGCTGAGGTACCAGGTGGTGCTGACCGTCCTCTTCATCTTCAGACCAGCGATCCAGATGACCAAGCCGTTCCCAGGTACTCCAAGCAGGAAGATGAGCACATTGACCAC
This sequence comes from Esox masquinongy, assembly GCA_016801175.1. NCBI lineage: Eukaryota > Metazoa > Chordata > Actinopteri > Esociformes > Esocidae > Esox > Esox masquinongy. Next base: position 12,737 of record JACXGI010016576.1, read on the forward strand.
CAGGTAGAAGACACAGGAAACCTCATTGAAGCATGTCGTGTGGGTCTTGAAAGCAACAACCTCTTCATTACCAGTGACATTGTCATATGTGTAATTGCTATAATCCCCATATTCCTCAAAACCGTCAATGGTTTCAGAATCCTCCATTGTGTTTCAGGTATTTGACTTGTAATCCCTGTGAAGATAGGAAGTTTCAATGGTTAGGCAGCATCGTGTGGCTGGAGGGTTGCAGCCTGACCTGCACCCTAACCCCATTGGCTATGCATTTGGGAGCAATTACAACATTAACTCATTTGGTGTGCTTGTGAAACCAAAGCACATCTGTAGATTTTTTTCATACTCACTTGATTAAATGGGCTAAAAATAACCCAACAAGTAACTCAACCATGAGTAACAATAGCACCTACATAATTACAATAATGTTAGTAAACAATTTTTTTTAATTAACTTTAAAACCTCACATTCACATTGATAACCCTAATACTAAACTCTTTCTGTATCACTAACCCATGGGGGCTAAAGTTTTATTTCTCCAACATGACTTAAAAATATATAGTTGAAAGCCAAATATACCCCAACTTTAACAAAGTCCTTATGATTACCTGGGCTTTTAAAGTAAAAATCTTTCTTTTCTGGTAGTCAGCGCTGGAGGAACATTTGATGGTTATGACTAATAGGGGACACTAGAGGTCACCACACATTCGTGATACAAGAAGTCCACTACTTTCCTGCAAACTGACCATCCACATCCTTGTGTGGTTTCTTTGAGACTCCCTGTGGTGGAAAGACTTCTACCCAACTTAATCAGATCAAATGTTATTTGTCACATGCTTCCATAACAAGTGTAGATTAGAAAATGAAGATAAAGTTTCTTAATGCAAGAAATACAAATGAGCAAGGACCATGTCTGTGTAGTGGATGCAACCTTCTACTGCAAGCCAGTAGATTGAGTGGAGGAGTGGGGTGACATGGGAGAATATGGGAAGGTTGAACACCAGACAGACAGTGTTATTCTGGTTAGGTTGAATGGGTTTGGTGGCACATTCTGGAAGACACACCAACAGGGAATTGCTTTTCCTTTCTACTTTAATGTCAAGGTTTCTTTCCCTTTCTACTTTCAATTCTGAATGAATTGGTTTTCATTTGTTTAGTTATGCATGTCTGGTCAGATGAGAAAGGAGAACTGCAACACGTAGGCGGTTGCAAAGCAGTGGATAGTTGGTTTGGTCCCTGTATGGGCCAGTGGATAGTTGGTTTGCTCCCTGTATGGGCAAGTGGATAGTTGGTTTGCTCCCTGTATGGGCCAGTGGATAGTTGGTTTGCTCCCTGTATGGGCCAGTGGATAGTTGGTTTGCTCCCTGTATGGGCCAGTGGATAGTTGGTTTGCTCCCTGTATGGGCCAGTGGATAGTTGGTTTGCTCCCTGTATGGGCCAGTGGATAGTTGGTTTGCTCCCTGTATGGGCCAGTGTACTGTCAGTGGAGGAAGCTATGTGTCTTCATTAAGTTGGCCTATTATAAAACTTACTGTGGCTGTAATATTTAAAGGGGGAGGGTGATGAAACTTTTGAACACAAGGGGAGGATCAAGTGGAATTTTAGTTGACAGTGTTATTAAGGGTGGTGCTTTTTGTATTGACTCTTAGAGTTTGACAAGCATAAATATCAAACAGCAATCTAACAAATCTATTAATACTTAATATTTCTGATATGAGCAGCGCAGTTCCATTTGAGATTCTATGTGCATTTGACAAAACAGTCTCTGTCAGTTCCTGCACTGTCTGTTACAGACCCATGCAGTTCCTCAGTGAGTATAGTTCTTCTTACAGTTTCTCATCAAACCAGATCATCTTTTTCCTCATTCTCTTAAAGTACTTCTGGCGACATATGAAGTGTGATTAAAGAACACAGGATGCATCTGAACTCAATTTGTGATTGTCATGGCAAAGGGTCTGAATACAAATATACATGAGAGTTTTTCATTTGCAATAAATTGATATACGTTTTTATAACTTCTTTCTAGAAACGTTGTGGCAAAAAATCTATCTATTACATCAACAAAATTCAAATTGAAAGGCACTGTACGTGTGTCAGGAGACTGAGTAAAAAATTATCCATGAACATACATTAGTCTTTACCATACCACACACTGGCGTAGCATGGTGACGCCGGGCTAATCACCCCCCCCAGGACAAAAAATTATTAACCACACAGCTGACATCAGACTACGACAACCACATAGAAACAACATGAGATAAAATAAAAGTGAAATAGAATATTTGTTATAGAGGCCAAACACGGACCCCCCAACCACCGCGGACCCCCAACCACCGCGGACCCCCACCCACTGAACTCAGAATGTATTGCAGAATGACCAGCAGAATAAGCACAAATAGCCTGGATATGATCATGTGGAAGTTGAGAAGTATAGTAATTCGACTTGTTCTGTTTGAATCTTTCCTTTGATTTATTTGCGCAATGTTTTGCTGAATTGCAGACATTTTCAAAGGGCTCACTGGTCTTTTCATCTAGAAGATATTACTTCTTCACTTTGTTGTACATTCGCTCAGTGCAGCCTTCATACATGTCATCAACAGAGTTACGGGCCATGTCTAAGGGTCTGCTGATTTTAGACCAAGCAGACGGAGAATCACTAGTCTAAAGAGCTCAGATGCAGGAACCTACTAACCCGCAACCATCCCTCCCACACAGTCGTACAGCAGACATACCTTTCGCTTCTTCTGTAAATATTGTTACTTGTTGCTATTGGGCCTCAAAGTAATTTCCAAGCCATTATGTAATGTGCTTTCTTTGTATCAAATTAAAATGTACTCTACTACTAAGAGGAATGATGGGTAAACATTATCATGTAAATTACAGGATCACTCACATGTGATGATTAAAGCTTCAGGTTATGTTTGTCTACGACAACCACAT
>JACXGI010016577.1:0-15641 GCA_016801175.1 Esox masquinongy
AGGGGGAGAGAGTAGAGGAGGGGAGAGGGGAGTGCAGGGGGAGAGAGTAGAGGAGGGGATAGGGGAGTGCAGGGGGAGAGAGTAGGAATTATATTTTCAGATGTCTCAGCAGTTTCTTCACCAGCTTATAAAATCCCATCACTTTGTTGTACCCTCACGCCACGTTTCAATACACTTCTTACAGGTGGTTTCCATTGATGTCAGTCTTTAACTCTTTCCCAAATGCCACCCTATCCCCCATTGGCCCTGGTCCAAAGTAGTGCAACATAAAGGGAATAGGGCACCGCTTAGGATAAAAACACTGCTGGTTGCTTAGTGCCTCAGAGTGTCCTGTGTCCCAGAAACAGAGAGAGACCTTCATCCTTATTTTTTATTTATTTTATCTTTATTCAATCAGGGAAACTCCACACCCAGAGTCTCTTTACAAAGGAGACCTGGGCTAAAAGGCAGCAACAGTTAATACATTACAGAATTATAACATACAAGAATACATTACAGAATTATAACATACAAGAATACATTACAGAATTATAACATACAGGAATACATTACAGAATTATAACATAAAAGAATACATTACAGAATTATAAAATACAGGAATACATTACAGAATTATAACATACAGGAATACATTACAAAATTTTAACATACAAGAATACAAGAGTACATTACAGCATTATAGCACGCAAGAATACAAGAATTCATTACAGAATTATAACATACAGGAATGCAGTACAACATTTTAACATACAGGAATACAGTGAGGGAAAAAAATATTTTTTGTACATGATTTTGTACATCTGCCCACTGACAAAGAAATGATCAGTCTATAATTTTAATGGTAGGTTTATTTGATCAGTGAGAGACAGAATAACAACAAAAAAATCCAGAAAAACGCATGTCAAAAATGTTATAAATTGATTTGCATTTTAATGAGTGAAATAAGAACGATTTCTTGCTCCCAGGTGTCTTTTATACATGTAACAATGTATGTTACCTGTATAAAAGACACCTGTCCACAGAAGCAATCAATCAATCAGATTCCAAACTCTCCACCATGGCCAAGACCAAAGAGCTGTCTAAAGATGTCAGGGACAAGATTGTAGACCTACACAAGGCTGGAATAGGCTACAAGACCATCGCCAAGCAGCTTGGTGAGAAGGTGACAACAGTTGGTGCGATTATTCGCAAATGGAAGAAACACAAAAGAACTGTCAAACTCCCTCGGTCTAGGGCTCCATGCAAGATCTCACCTCATGGAGGTGAGCAACGATCATGAGAACGGTGAGGAAGGCAGCTGGGACCATAGTCACCAAGAAAACTATTGGTAACACACTACGCCGTGAAGGACTGAAATCCTGCAGCGCCCGCAAGGTCCCCCTGCTCAAGAAAGCACATGTACAGGCCCGTTTGAAGTTTGTCAATGAACATCTGAATGATTCAGAGGAGAACTGGGTGAAAGTGTTGTGGTCAGCATTACTGAATTATAACATACAAGAATGCGTACAGAATTAAAAATATGGGAATACGTTACAGAATTGTAACATACAAGAATACATTACAGAATTGTAACATACAGGAATACATTCCAGAATTATAAAATACAAGAATATATTACAGAATTAAATACATGAATACATTACAACAAAATTATCCAGGCTAATGAAAGCATTTACACTCCTCTGTAAGATCAGAGTTTTAAATTCATCTGGACCCTGGTGGACTGCTCCATACATGATATGAAACAAGCTTTTCATAGGGTCTCTAAAACTGGCCCCCTACCTGTGAGGATGTGTGTTCTTGGATGAGCACAATCCCTTGGTCCCCTACTGAAGGCTCGGCCGAAGATTCCTGGTAAAACTTTGGAGAGCTTTCGAAGCAGGAATAACGAGAAGAGAACACCACCACTAGTAAAGCAGCGTGAACCAGATTCCCCATTTAGTGTGCACTCCTTTCAATCAGAACCCAGTGACAGAAAGGAACAGGGTGCCATTTGTGACTCGGGGCCGGTCCAGACGCTGGAACAGAGGGTTCACCAGACAACCGGCGAGACCCAAACTCCTCTGAAACGACTCCAGACTGGGACAGAGACGGAGAATGTTTAGAAAGGATTTTGAGGACAGAGTAGGGATGTAAGAGACCTTTACTGCGGTGATCTGGAATTGTTCACTGTCATTACTGTTGTTCCGTAAACCAGGCGTTTGAAAACCGCTCAACAGATAAATAATACACAGAGCTATCATTACTGCCAGGGGTTACCGCGGCATATGTCCTTGTGTGCATTTCCACTGAATAGGACATTGTACCACGGGAGGAGAACATCCACTTTGGAATCCTGCGATTCCATAAAATTGTCAGTTAACAGAGGGGACCTATAACTTAAAGCTGGCACTAAGAAACATTGATGGACAATTAATGACTGAAGACCTGATAGTAAATCAGCCAGGGGGGAACGAGGAGGCATGTTTTTTTCTGTTTCTGAACAATGCTAGCTTTCTTTGGCCACCTCCAAACACCCACACACATCCCAACAAAAAGGGTGGTTTCTGAAAAGAACGGGATGCATTCAGGGACAGAGGGCAGAGGCAGGTTAGTCATGAATCTTGTTCTGGAGACCTATCTGCCCCGAATTTAGAAATGATCTAATTGACTGACTCAGTCACATTATGCCCCTAGAAGCCTCTCCCCGAGCATTTAGCCAATCAATCAGATACTTCATGGATAAGAATTTGTCGGCTTCAATTATTGGGAAATTTCACTTCCACTTTATTTACCTAATGAAAAAATGTAATAAATAAAATAGAACATTTCCTCATGCAACAAAAATAAAACGTAGAAGAAAACCACAATATTCAGAATTCATAGTGACTTCATTTAATTTCAATCATCAAAAACGTTAGCAGTGGACTTTTTCCATTTACAATTTGAGCGCTGTAAACTTTTTTTGTGCATGTTGATAAACAACTACATTTCTTCACGGCCTTCTTTGCTCATCTTCACCAAAAGTGCTAATAATTGCGGAGGGCTCTGCAACTTCACTACTTCTATACAGCATATTATAAAACCAGGTCAAAAGTGGCATATACAATCACGGGTCAAACATTTTTGGGAACCTCCGCCTAACATGCAGGCCCAGATGACAACCTATTGCCTATCGAGGTCACTATTTATCCAGGATCTGTAGGTCTCTATATTGGAAATAGGGTGAATATGTTGACCTGCTATTGAGGTATTTATTCGGACGCGGTCAGGGATCCGGTACCATTTGACAAAATATTATATAAAGTAGTGCTGGAAATTTCCTCACACCTGTTAGCACTCCCGCCTCTTGACACACACACACACACACACACATACTTATCGACAGATGTTATGGTGAGGTAATCGTGGTCACCGTGGTAACAACGTCATCTACACATTTATTAATGATGCCAGTGATTGCTTGTGTCTTGTAGCTCAGCATCAGCTTCATGTGACCACTTCTTTAATGAAAACATCCTTGTATTCCTGTTGAAGTTCTTTGCTTTTAGTCATGAAGCGGCAGAATAGAGTTATGATCACAAGCTCTCATTAAAGGTGAAATAAGGACATTGATTTGATGTTTGCCTTAAAAAAGCGGCATTTTCAATAAAATGTATTGAAAATAAAAATGCATTGGATACACTGTATTTATTTCCGATAGGTGAGAAGTTTGCAGACAACTGAATCTGACCTCTTCCACTGTACTTCTAGCTTTATTGAATTCACATTCCAGTCGGAGACTGCCTCCAGTGCAGGCGTTCAGGTAACACCAAAATCAGGGGTGTCGTACAATACACAGCGATTGAATCACCTGTAACCAATAAGAGTATCAAAGTCAATTGCGGCCAATTTACCAGTAGATTTTTCCGGCTCCGCCCCGGTTTCTACTCAGTCCTCAGTGACATCCAATGAAATGGATGCAGCAGCCTGAACATCAAGGCCTGTATTTGTACAGCATCGCAGAGGAGGGCTCATCCAGGATCAGTCACCTTTGGGGACTCACAGGATTCCACAATCCGCTTCTCAGGACCCGATCCGAGGTCAGAACTAACCTGAGAAGCGCTCTGAATTCGGACCCAGATGGTACCAGCTGCCCAGCAGAATTGTGCAGCCAGTTAATGTGGACACCTGGATACACAGTCATTTATTTTGGTAGGGCTTGTTAAATCTGAGAGCAGCCGCAACATATTTTCCACAAATCATAAACCCGGCCAGGGGGGTAGGAGGGGATGGTGGCCGATCACGCCCCACTGTGGCCCACTTTTCCTCCACCTCGAGAACACACTTGTGATTGTCTGCAAAACACACACACGCGTCTGTCTCTTCTTTACCCATGATGTCATTCTGACAGGTACTGGCTGAGCTGACGTGTGACTGCCCTGTCCCGTTTCACTTCTCCCAAGCCACTCCATCTCTCTTTTCATCCATCTCTCCCTCCATCTGTTCCTCCATCCATCTCTCCCTCTCTGTCCATTCATCTATCCATCCATTCATCTCTATCTCACTTCACCCCACCCCTTTTTACACCCCACCCTTCTCTGTAAATCTCTCCATCCCTCCCTCTCTCCATCTTTCCAGATGTTCTCATCCATCACAGGGGTTCCATTCATCCCTCCCTCCTCCATGTCAGACATAACTCTTCCCTCCCTCTCTCTCTCTCTCTCTCTCTGCCCCTCACTCCTTCTCTCCATCCATAATCCCTCCATCCTCTCATCCATTCCATCCCCCCCAAACCAGACTTCTATCGAGTGCCCTTCTACGCCCCAGGTACCCAGATATGTCAGACCTCCCTCCAATACAAACAGCGCTCCATGCCCCCCGGTACACAGATATGTCTGACTTCCTCCAATCCAAACCGGACTCCATGCCCCCAGGTAGCCAGATACGAGCATTTAGCCTGAGACACCATGTTGTCTTTAGGAAATGACTCAGAAATGAGGGCAGCACTCTGAGCAGCTGCTAGACACACACAGGCTGTGATTAGAACTGAGAGACAGAAATTAGAACTGAGAGACAGACATTAGAATTGACAGAGAAAAATAGCTAGTCTGGCCTAATAAGGGACTCAGGATCAGTTTGTCAAAAAACTGGACTAAAATTAAGGAAATAATGACAGCAAAATAAAGGAAAGAGCTCCCTTCCTCTGAGAGAAATGCACCTACTGTGAGTGAAATATGTGACTGTTGTACCCATCTGAAGATGACCGCACTAAATACAAGAGGCTCTGGATAAGGACTTAGACATAAACGTTGTGGAAGGGATCCTCCGAAATGGAGTGTTTCAGAAGAGCACGGGGCCTCGTGAAAATATTATTACTGACTTCTCTCTCTCCGCAGACAAACGAGACATGTCGCTCCCCTACACTGCTGGCCGTTTAACGAGGTGCCCCTGTGGGCCTTCAGACACTGTCTTGAACCTAACAGAAAACACAGTGAAGGACGACACACCCCGATGGTCTTCGCCCAGACCACACAATCAGGCTACACTTGTTTCTATCACGCGCTGCAGCGTTACAGTAGCTGGTCGTTGTAGTCCACTGTTGGGATATCTTCAATTTAAATTTCAATTCAGGAAGTAAAAAAATTATAATCATCTTAAATTATTTTTTCAATAAAGAGAAATGCAAAATGTCTAAATATAGAGGTAAGTTTACTTTTATGATAAACCAAAATCTAAATGGAATGGACCCCAATCCAGCTTCATACCAAAGGGAAGAATGTGTCCGGGCACAAAGAGGCAACATCCCGCCCACATTATGTAAAGTTGAAACTACGATCAGTAAGGAATCTTACAGCACTCAACTACTGGAACAGTTCCATTGATAACAGTGGCTGTTCATTGAGAAAAACAAGAATCACGTCTATGCTGGCCTTTATCTTCCTCTTGGCCCTCAGAAAGGTGAATTTCGGTACGATAGCGTCTAGCTGAGACACGGCCATCTTGCATCAAAGACTGGCTACATTTCAGGCTGCATTCCTCAATCTGAAGGCCACTGTAAACATAGGGGCTTATTTTGAAAAGGTTAGATGCATTCGTGCTGAAAAGCTTCCGGCTTAGTTACACAAATTTTTTTTCTACCCTAGTAGTTCCAGAAAAAATTATTTACAATTCTTACACTAACCCTATATGTACGCTTTACCCTAAACCTAAACCATAACCTGTAAATAGGGTTTTCCCTAGTGTGGACTGGCTAAAAAAGCCAAGTGTAGACTGAATTTTAGAGTTTTGTGATCTCGGTGGGGACTTCTGGTTACATTAAAGTTACATTAAATGTATGTTGCTCTGCATAAAATTGTCAAAAATTGACAAAAAATGTTAAATATATTTAAATAAAACAGATCTGAACTCTGAATAATAAATCATAAAGCCACACTTCTCGCTATTAAAGGAGTTTGTTCAGAGAGAGAGGAGCTCATTATAGGATTACTGGGTCTCTAGGAGAGAGGGAGACTGATGGATGGAGAAGAGGGCATTTTGGAGACATAGGGAGCGAGAGGGGCTGACGGATGGAGAAGAGGGTCTCTAGGAGAGATAGGGAGAGAGAGAGAGCAAGAGAGAGAGAGGAGCTGACGAATGGAGAAGAGGGCCTCTAGGGGAGATAGAGAGAGAGAGAGCGAGAGAGAGAGAGAGGAGCTGATCGATGGAGAAGAGGGCCTCTAGGGGAGAAAAAGAGTGAGAGGAGCTGATGGGTGGAGAAGAGGGTCTCTAGGAGAGAAAAAGAGTGAGAGGAGCTGATAGGTGGAGAAGAGGGTCTCTAGGAGAGAAAAAGAGAGAGAGGAGCTGTCGAGTGAAGAAAAGGGTCTCTAGAAGAGAGAATTAACAGTGTGTTAAACACTACTCTTACGGCTTTCCAGGATGGCATGTAAAAGGGGAAATGACAGCCAGCACTTAGACTCCTTTAACTGCAGGAATCTCCTGATCTTATCAGCATGGTATAGCCATACACCCATAGACACACACACATACACAGACACAGACACACACACACACACACACACAGACACACACACACACAGAGAAACAAAAAACACACAACCCCTCTGGGGCACTCTTTGCGGTTTCCTGCAGCAGAGGGTGTCAGTAAAACACTTCACTTTGCTAACGAGCCAAATTAATGATAATGAAGCGGTTGCCAGGTTTACATTCTGGTTCCATCGGCTGCATGTTCTCACAGTAACTCATTCTTGTTTTATTAGTCTGAGGGCCAACTGAGTGCCTTCTGTAAAGTCAATGCAAATCGTCCCAGCCAACCCCCACCTTTCCACTCCCTTTGTCCAGAACATGACAGACAAAGAGGCCAGCAACAGCGGGCCTCAGGCCGTTTCCCCGTTCACAGCGACTCTACTGTATTCAGGCAGACCAGTTAGACTGAATCATTCAATGCAATAAATAGCGTGCACTAAATATAGGAGTTAAAACACGTCACGGATGTTTAGGACTCACTCGTAAAGAAGTAGAAAAAAAACGTTTCACTACAAATATTTATCCAATACTAGATACTTTACATTATGGTGGTGTCAGTCTAAAATCCTGGAGTTCAGAAGATGTTTCAAGTCGATCTAAACCTGTCAAAAAAAGCTCAAACAAACTTTTAGTGGGTTTGTACATTTTTAACAAATATTGTTTTTTAATTCGTCTTCACATATAAAGCAACATGTGGCTTCAGACAATTCAGTTGGGAGTTGAATGAATGAATTATATGGGCCTTACCAGGGAGGTACTCTGACCAAAAGTTTACTTTAAGTGTTTCTTAAGGTGTGTGTGTGTGTGTGTGTGTGTGTGTGTGTGTGTGTGTGTGTGTGCGCATGAGCATGCGTGTGTGTGCGCGTGTGCACCCAAAGCTTTTGAGCAGCTGTGTAAGGAAATCTGAGGCACTTATGGGCACCAAAATAGAGGTTTATCACAAAAACAAACAGCAGATTTAAGACAAAGTGTGTATGTGGATGTGTGTGTGTGCACGTGTGCGCGCATGGGGGCATGCGTGTATACACCTCTTAAGTGACTCAATCAATCAATGGGAGTTGCTCGATCAGCACGACAGGATGTCATTTGTCTTAGTGCTTAAACTTCACAGACAAAATCAAAACATGCTCAATCCAACACTTGTTGGTCTAACAATGGATTGCTGTGGGCCTTCACTCTGTCTGACCAGCACTCAGAGAAAGGCAGAGGCTGCCTTTAATGATACCGCACAACAGAAAACTAAATCGAAATAACATAAAATCATTATGAAATACTACTGAAATAACTTAGCCTTAAAAGAATTGTTCTTAACCATCCACAGCCCCTCAGGGATATGTGAGTTCCACATCCTAAAAAGATTGTTTTCAATTTTGGCACTGGTGACATTTATCTAAATACTACAGCCTGGTAAACATGTGGATCATGTTTCCATGAATCTGCATCCAAATTGATAGATGTTGCTGATATTTTTTTTTATTTGGTACCTGACAATCGCTAATTTTGGGTATTGCAATGATGACAAAGCACTGTGGGAAAAGCAGGCATGTTTCCTGTCATTGATCTAACAGCACTGTCTGACGAAGCTAACTGCTAACTTGGCTAACCTGACTCTGGGTGGGTAGACAAAGGTAACACAGAGCTGTCTGTCCCTTTACTACTCACAGGGAGCCACCAGGACAGATACCTTTATATGCACGCTCACACACACACACACACACACACACCTCTTAACAACGCAAACACCCCTGGCCAAAACAAAATCAAACAAAAAATGGTACATTTTGTGTTTGACAGACAGAAGCTAATAGGAAAGGGGCAGAGAGATGAAGGGAGGAAGGGGGGGGGGCATGGAGGGAGGAATGGGGTGGAGTAGAGAAGAGAATAGAGGAAGAGAGGGGTTTGACCCGAGGAAAGCAATGATCATCATTATCATTGTCGTTACTGTAAGCGTCAAGTCTTTGTAAATGTCTCTAAATCGTGATGAAGCAGAACACACTCAACGTAAAATCCAATGACCGTCAGAAAGGAATCAGTCTATGGAGGTAGAACCCAATTCTGATCATCATAAGTGGATTAAGGGAACTGGGTTGAATTCAGGAACAAGGCCAGACCTGGCCATTGAACTCTGTATCATCATTAGATGATGTCAAGGGACACTGACACCTCAGCTTAAGCAAACCTTTACCCGTTTCCACTCCACTGACTGGATACAAGGCAAGAATAACAGCAGGACAAAACCTTTACCCGTTTCCACTCCACTGACTGGATACAAGGCAAGAATAACAGCAGGACAAAACCCATTTGCACACACTATTTAACATATTCAGTACATACACTGAACACTGAACTCAGATACATTCTGAGCTGAGATGCTTGTGCTCCGCCGAGTTAGCAGGACGAAACCTCAGAACCAACAGTCCCATGAGAAACCCCAGTCAGAGTCACAGGTCTGCTAAGAGTCACAGGTCTGGCTATGGCTCTTTGACATCCAGACTTTACACAGAGCAGATCGACCACAGGATCAGCGAGACCGTAATGAGATCCCTGACTTAGACTGTAATGTCTGCATTTTCCTCTCAATATCCCAGAACTGTGAAACGGGGTGAACAGTAGCCGAGCGGTTAGATGCTTGGGCAAAAGGTGAAACATCTGCCTTTCAGTGAGCTGGTGGATAACACTTTTACATGGATGGCTGATCAAAACTGATATCTTGAAATGGAAGTCACAATAAGGAACTATTGGTTATTTATTTTGTCTATGTCACATGATAACTAAATAGGCAGTTCACAGACAACATGTCATAGGTCTTTGTTTTACAAACTGTGTTAGAAGCCGTATTTTATGGAACCTTCATAAGTCCAGCAGGCGTACAAGTCCTTTATCAGTCCAGCGGGCGTACAAGTCCTTTATCAGTCCAGCGGGCGTACAGGTCCTTTATCAGTCCAGCGGGCGTACAAGTCCTTTATCAGTCCAGCGGGCGTACAAGTCCTTTATCAGTCCAGCAGACGTACAAGTCCTTTATCAGTCCAGCAGACGTACAAGTCCTTTATCAGTCCAGCAGGCGTACAAGTCCTTTATCAGTCTAACAGGCATACAAGTCCTTTATCAGTCCAGCAGGCATACAAGTCCTTTATCAGTCCAGTTGAAATGGTTCTTAAAACCTACTGGGCTAATGTGCAGCGTCAATCAACACCAATCAACAATGGCTGTTGGCTCAGCTGCCTCGGAGCCCTTGTGGCCAAGTAAAACAGCACTACACGGTGTCAACAGCAGAATAAAACAGCACTACACGGTGTCAAGAGCGGAATAAAACAGCACTACACGGTGTCAACAGCAGAATAAAACAGCACTATGCGGTGTCAACAGTGGAATAAAACAGCACAATGCGTTGTCAAGAGCGGAATAAAACAGCACTACGTGGTGTCAACAGCGGAATAAAACAGCACTATGCGGTGTCAACAGCGGAATAAAACAGCACTACGCGGTGTCAACAGCGGAATAAAACAGCACTACACAGTGTCAACAGCAGAATAAAATGTTTGAAAATTAATGGACAATTAAGTTCACTTATCAATCAACACATTATAAGCAACACTCCTTATAAAATCCCTGATGCGGCTCAATTTAACGCCAGAATCGAAAAACGCCCGCTTGTTAAAACATACAACTTTCATACCTACAGATTCCCGCCAGCTGTGTGGCCCAGAGCCAATTTAGGACAAAACTAAAACATGAGGTGGCAGTCCCTATATAGGTCAGACTGGAGGACTTTTACTGAACAGACGCCACAGCATTTCAACTACTAGAAGACTGTAGTGTTACAGAGACATTGATAACATTTTAGATAAGAATGAACATGTTCAGTCCCCCTTTGTTTAGGCTCTACCACAAATACACCCTGATCTGCTGACGGTCAACCAAGCAAACAACCTTCTGGTGTGCAAATACTTGCTGTGGTGACGTCTAGAGATAAAGTTAAGGTTAAGATGAGGCTTTGTGGACATTGAAATGCGGTTGAGAGTTACTTAAAAATCTTCACGTCTAGAATTCATCCACTCGGTTCATCCAAAGAAAGTATTGCAAAGTTCTTCATTAGCAGGCCATCCAGGGCATTTCACAAACACATGGCTTGGAGGGGTCAGCGGATCCACTGAGTGAGTGAGTATGTTTGGAAAAGAAGGGTGTTAGTCGTGACTACACCCTCTGGTTTCCATACACACTCGCACCGTTCAAATTCCCACGCCTATCTCCCCTCCTGTCTGACCCTCTCCCCTCCCCTCCTGTCTGACCCTCTTCCCTCCCCTCCCCTCCTGTCTGACCCTCTCCTCTCCCCTCCCCTCCTGTCTGACCCTCTCCTCTCCCCTCCCCTCCTGTCTGACCCTCTCTTCTCCCCTCCTATCCTGTCTGACCCTCTCTTCTCCACTCCTTTCCTGTCTGACCCTCAACCGTCTCTTCTCACTCCTCTCTCTTCCCTCCTCTCCACTCTCCCCTCTCCCTTCTCCTCTCTCCCCTCTCTCCTCTCTCTCCTCTCCCCTGTCTCCGACTTACTCAGGTCCATGCTGGGATTTCCTGTATTTCACAAGTGGCGTAAACAAACGCACCGGCACTGCGACTAACTGCTCGGCCGCACCCACTTTCACGGCCCGTCCTCCCCCAGATATGACAACACCTGGCCTGGCCGCGTGAGCAACGAGCGGATGGGAGCTCTGGCGCTTTACACACAGATTTAGTTATCATTCATTACCTATGTCACTGCGGGCCCCCCCCCCCGTCCGTCCATTCTCACTTCCACACGCTTCTCTGGACAACAGGTCCCCTCCATCTGTCAGCCAGCTGGCGGGGGGCGCGGGGGGGGGGCTCCCCTGACTCAGAGGCCTGCATGTCTGAATAGACAGAAACTAAATTCAATTTACGGGGCTTGTTGGGGGCCATGGGAAGCAATTCGGAAAAGTATAAAGGCCAGTGGCAAATGAGAACAATTTCATAAAAACATCAGAGAAGACGATTCCAAGGTGAACATTACAAACAAGTAAGTCATAAAAAGAAAATTTGCTTGTGTCCTAATTATTCAGTAGTTGCTTATTTTTTATATTTTTTCTCTTTCTTTGTAAAGCACATTGAATTGCTTCTATGTATGAATTGTGCTATAAAAATAAACTTGCTTATTTATTTTTATGAATAAGCTTGCTTATTCATTTCTTGTCTTTTTTTAAATGTTTTAAATCACTCCAGTGTGTCTTTAGGGAAACCTATGTACAATAGGGTCACTAGTTAATTAACCAACAAAGTTACTAGTTAATTAACCAACAAAGTCATTAACGTACTTATTTCTTTTAAAATGTTTAGTGGGGGGGGCATTTAGTTGAACTCTTTCTTCCCCTTTTTTTCTGAGTGCCTAGAAAGTGACCCTGGGTCGCTGGGTTAAACTCACCAAAGTGATGAGGTCAAATTTACGGGACATCAATGTGTACTGACATCAATGATGAGTCAGTACCTTTTTTTGTCCACACGGGGGGTTTTCCATCATTCAGTTACTGGTTAGTCTTAAGCGTCAAGACTTTGTTTCCGTAACTCTGAAGGCTTTTTAGGTCCTGTTTTTTAGAAAACTGTAGCATGATTGGTCAATTCAAGGTCTACTAGCTTTTTTCACCATGTGGCTTGGCCAATTGAAGTTCTGCTGGTGTACTCTTCTGCATATGGAATTTGGCGCATCTACGCCTACCTTTTGGAGTGTTCCAGATCTGTCAGACTGTTGCTTGTGTTTTTTCTTCAACATGGAAAGTTTTTCGGTTATCTACTTCAGAGGTCTTCCATGCTCAGGTGTCATTTCTGAGCTCACCAGTGCTTTATTCCATCTTAACGGAACAGTTGATTTCGGCACGTTTAATGTTCAGGCTGTCTCTGATCGATTCATCTGCCTACTGATGGCCAGCTTAACGTGCACTGACACTTTCTTGGTCCTCATGTTGTCAGACACCTGCAACAGACTGAGGTCCAAGGATACAACAGAGACACTTGGAGTTAAGTGTGGCCATGCAGAAAAAACTACAGTGACTAAAAGACCACTGAAACACAGGGTAGTACCACTCCATGCTAATGTTTGGGTTATCCTCTTATACATCTCAACATCAAATACGTCACTATGAAAGCCAAACTACTTAAAGCACATACTTTTAAAATCTCATACTTGACAATTAAGCATATTAATTTAAATCACTTTGTAGATGGGACCTTCATGTAACGAGGAATGCCATTGAAGAAACAGATTGCAGCGATATGGAGGACTAGCGTTATAAATCTCATCCGTGGCGCCCAGCATGGTGTTGACTATGTACATGTATACATCTTTGATTGCGGACATGAAAGAACATTCCAGCTCAGTTAGGTTGTGACAGCCATAAATTGCATTTGACAGGGGAGGCAGCTAGCGATGCAGCACTGGAAATCACTGAACTGACATTACACTCAGAGGTAAAGAACGATCGCCAGTGAGAGAGATGGGAAGGGAGAGGGAAAAAGAGGGAGCGGAAAGAGGGAAAGAGAAATACAGAGAAAAAGAGCGCAGCGGAGATAGAGAGAAAAAGTGTGATTGCCAGACAGACTGCCAGAGAAAGGGAGGGGGAGAGAGTGAACAGACTTCGCTTGAGGGAAGAGAGCCTCATCAACGCTGGGTTAAACCAACACACAGAGTGCTCGGAGAGAGCCGGAGGAAGCTGGCCCGGGTTGTGTTTCATGTGGCCAGACCTCAAACCTCCCCCGGACCAGTCTGACAGATGGGAGGAGGAATGGAGGGAGGCGGGGCCAGAGAAGGGATTGGGGGCGGGGTTGATGATTGACACCAACATGGCCTCCCATCCTCTCCTTCCCATCCTTCAATGGCGTCCATTCATCCGGATCGTGTCACTCACTAGGCCATAGGTTCAGCTAGATTGATGCTCAATTTGAACATCAGAGCTTAACATGGTTTTACACGGAGAAGGTCTCCTCTCTGAGGGGAGTATTTGCACATTTCTACGAAGATGTTTTTCGAATGACAATGGAGTATTTCACACAAAGATTAATGGCGGCAGCAAAACCACCGCAGTGCTGAAGAATGGGGCTCTTATCTAGTGTGCGACAAGACATCAGAGGCCCCTAGGAACTTCTGCCTGTGTCCCAAATGGTGCCTCCTTGCACTTTGGTCAAAAGTACTGAACTACTACAACAGACAATAGGGTCCCATTAGCAATTTTCCACCTCTCCTGTGCCCACGTAGAAATCAGTTACACCACCCAGGGATCAGTTGTTATTGTCCCTGGATTTTAAGCACCCTGCTTCCTTCTGATAACACACATTTGTCTAGTGATCGACCAGTTTTTCCCCAAGTCATCTGGATTCCATGGGATTAAATGCACAGAAATAGAATGAATAGAATGGATTAATTGTAGAAAGGAAAAACGACACCCGTTGAAGAAGTTCTAGTTCCACAACTTTAATCCTGTCTGACAGATGAGAGAAGAAGTCAACCCAAGGTTCAGTTATCATCGTTCCTGGATTCTGGACTTCCTTCTGACAACAGCCTGCTGTTAAGTGAATGGTCAGTTGTTCAGGAGAGGACAGGAGAAAATTGAGACATGCCCTGGGTGTCACGAATAACACCCAGCCCAGACACAGTCGAGGTGCTGTTCAAATTACACCCTGTTCCTTATTAGACGTCATTACCTTGACCGGTGCCCTACATAGGGAACAGGGTGCAGTTTGGAGCACAGTCTTCGTCACACTGATGCAATCATATTCAGGCCCCCATATTCACCCATGCATCCATATTCAGGCCCCCATATTCACCCATGCATCCATATTCAGGCCCCCATATTCACCCATGCATCCATATTCAGGCCCCCATATTCACCCATGCATCCATATTCAGGCCCCCATATTCACCCATGCATCCATATTCAGGCCCCCATATTCACCCATGCATCCATATTCACCCATGCATCCATATTCACCCATGCATCCATATTCACCCATGCATTCTCAAACCAGACAGTTGGATACAGTGACCCTCACTTCCCGCCACCATCAATACAATTTTAAAAGGACGCTCATCACATTTTAAATGTGTTGGGTTCAAGCCTCAACCCCAGGGAACAACAAAATGTATCATACATAGACTGACAAACAGGCATTTAAATAACACACACACAGAGACACACACCTTCTCATTCATCCTATTCAGATTCTGTAAAGTTGAACTCTGGTGTCTAAACTGCCTTTGAAAAGAATTCCTGTCCATTCTAGGCTGTGTATCCATGTCTGTCCAAATACAGAGGGGGGCATGAAGTAAAGAGGAGAGAATGAGAGAGGGATAGGGCAAAGGAGGAGCAAAGGGAGTTGGGAGAGACAGAGGGAGGAGGGGGAAAGGGAGAGAGGTGAGGGAAAGGTGGAGAAGTGGAGAGAGGACAGGGGGTGAGAGGTTGAGGATGAGGGAGAGGCCATTAAGACAGAGACCCCATCAGTGCTGTCATCCATTCTCTAGGCTTAGACATGAGCAAACACCAAGCTCTCACAATGCTGGCTTTAACCACCCTGCCTGGCAACCACTCTGACGCCTGACACACTGACTAGACAGGGGCCCGCTTTTAGTCACACACACACACACACACACACACACACAC